>CM055270.1:71536036-71601536 GCA_029237695.1 Conchocele bisecta | reverse complement strand
TCTGTAAATGATGTCAAAAGTTTTCACACACAAAATAGTCACAAAATATATGATATTTTCCATGAATGATGTCAAATGTTGAAAGCGCGAATAAATATTTTTCATTAAAAATCGAACATCTTCATGGGTAAAAAACAAAGGGCTTATTTCATATGCATGTACCGTAATAAGCCTAGTCATTATATACATACTTTCGTTTCCCATTGAAACACAATGGAACGCAAGACGTCAATATTCGTGAGTTCATATTGGTCAGTGCCGGAACTACGCTTCACATTGCAAAATAGTTGCTTCTAAATCAACACTAATTTGTTTATTTATATTTTGTATATTTTTCGAAGCGCATATACATTGTGAATGATGTAAGTATATAATAAACAGGTTATTTGATTTGTAGGTGGATATATGCCACTCGTACCACCGCGCAACGATATTGCGCTCCTAAAGTCGCACAATATCGCACGCTGCATATATCCACATACAAACCAAATAACCTATACATATTTGGACACAATTTGTTTTGAAAAACTCCCCTAAAATAGGGTCTTCACTAAATAATTTATTATAATCCCCGAATTTTTTTTTCGGGGGAGCATACTTATTATAGTTACCGCTTTGTCCGCAGTCCGAGTTTTACGTTAACGTTTTTCAAATTGTTATATCTCTGTGACTGCTTGCGATATCAACTTGAAACTTCATATACGCATTGATCACCATCCATATTTTCATTGTATACCCTACCCATGTGCCCCGGAGCCTTAAAGCTTACGATAAAGTTTTTCACATTGCTATATCTCTTGAAACATCATATTATACACATTGATCACCATTTATTGTGATTAATAAGCGTACTACACCAATACCCAGGGACAAGGACTTTGAATTTAAATCCAGGCGTGGGACCGGGCACCAGGTCAGGTTATTCTAATTTCAGGGCTGAATATATTTGTTCTCGATGTAAATATTCCGTTCTGATTTTGGGATTTTCCCCCCAATGCAGCAGGTCAAAATGGGGTCGAACCCGTTTGCCCGGCCTTACATGACCTTAGCTGTTGATAGGCCGTTAAACACTAACAAACAAACAAACAAACAACATAGGGGCCCTAAGTGCGTCGACAGACGGCATTTTCTAGTAGGGAAATTGTCTCGGGAAGCATTTATCGGATTTACCGACCATCTATAGTTCTATGAGTGAGTGTCCTGTTTCGAGAGGTTCTGTTGCATAGCCTGTTAACAAGTTTAATCAAATGAAAAGTGAAAGGGAATGGGTTTAACGTCCCAGCAACAACTGTTATTTCGTGACGGGACGTCAGGTTCAAGTCTCATCCGCAAGACTAGTGGGATGGAAATACTATGAAAGTATTTTTGATGCCTATTAATGGTGAGGTTTGAATCCACAAACTCCGGGTATGGGGTATAATACTCTTTAGACGCAAAACTTCTCTTGAGCTCTGGGGCCAGTTTCAATAACCTTCGTACGACTAAAATGTTCGTAAGTGCAAACTTAATCATAGTCTGCAAATTTCACATTAACAATGTTTTCTTGTAAAAAATTATTGGATTTACATTTATTGAGCATAGGTTGCATATGCAACCTATGCTCAATAAATGTAAATACAATGTACATCAATTGAAATTTCCAGACGGTCCTAAGTTTGCACTTAAGGACATTTTAGTCGAACGAAGTTTAGTGAAGCGGGCCCCTGTTTACTGATTGCAGGCAGCGAACTACCTAGCTATGGAAGGGTTGTTAGAGGTCACATGTAAGACGGTGGCCAACATGATCAAGGGCAAGTCACCAGAGGAAATCCGCAAAACGTTTAACATCAAGAACGACTACACACCGCAGAGGCTGAACAGGTGAGACATTTGCTTTCACCCTTTCACCCCTAAATAACTGTAATGGACTGTGATATGTTAATTTTCCACTAATAGCTGTGTAACAGTAAGATGGATACACAGTGTTTTGTAGATATATACTGTATAACCATACATACTGTATTAAATCCAGTGACATATAAGCAGTTCTCTGGGTGTATTATCACTGGTGTCTATTTGCCTATTATGCAAGTAAATACGGCTTTCCCAGTGGTAACACGTACACGTGCATCGATTGAACTTTTACATATTTGACAATTTATTTTGAGATTGATGGGAGAAATTATCAGATATATCGCCTGTTGTATAGTTTGCTGGCATAATATTTATAGCACGCTGTTGTCATATCTGTCTATGATGTATTGCACTAAATTTTATTTGCCTTTCTGTTATACTATTTGCTATATATACACTTTTTCTCAATCTAGTCCAGTTATAAAGTGGGTATACTTTTCCCCCTAAAAATATTAAAATTACTTCGTTACGAACCGGCTCATCTGGATCTACACTTTTTGCCATTACCAACATACAGGCCTGTGGTGTTGAAATGGTTAAATATGTGACATGGACTGTTATACATGTATCTAGTTATCTTCCATATTTTCATTTTGTTACGATGATTCGTAATCCTATTTTAAGGAAACGGGCCAAGTGACTTGGTGTGGTATGGACTTGTATTGTCACCAGGTCAGGTTATTCTAATTTCAGGGATCAATATATTTTTTCTTTATGTAAATATTCCGTTCTGATTTTCCCCCCAATGTAGCAGGTTAAAACGGGATCGAACCCGTTTGCCCGGCCTTAAATGACCTTAGCTGTTGATAGGTCGTTAAACACTAATAAACAAACTTGTTGCCCATTCATGTGGCCCCTGTGCGCTATGCATCAAATAACTTTTTGAGGGTTACACATTTCTTGTGTGTTTTTTTATGGGCAGCAGGGCGCCAACACATGTGTGTATTTTACTAAATATATTAAATCACCACAAACGTTAGATTGTATGTATTGCATAAGCACAGGTTCATACAGTGAGGCTGTACAGTAGCCGATTTCATCAACATTGCAAAGTATACTTATCTAGCAAAGTATACTTTGAGGGAGTAATCATTGATTTTTCCCGAAATGCACAATGTTATATAGAACTAACGACTGCATATATTTCATGATTAAAAGTGTGCAGAATTATTATACTGAATTTATTACATTATCACAGCCAAAATGGCTGTGATAATGTAATAAATTCAGTATAATAAAAATTAATAAATTTATCTTTAAATTGAAAATTTCTCCCTGATCCCGAAATGCATTTTCTGTAGTCGGCTTGTTTCAATATTTATGACTGTAATGTACTGTGATCTTTCATACAATGTAAACGCTCATTTAAAGGTACATGCCCACTCAGCAGGCACAAAAAGCGAGAATGATTTTCAGACTATTCCATTTACAAAAAGGGGGTATTTGTTGTTCTCAAAAATATGAAAATTACTTTCAAACAGTGCAGAGCCTGATGAGACGGCTCGTTACGAGCCGGCTCATCTGGATCTGCACTGTTTGCATAAACCGAAATAGCGGGCTTTCGGGTTCAAAGGGTTAAATGTACATACAGGAAAGATACTCAGTAGGTTGTAATGTTGGGAGACAGTTTTGTACATTCTGTAGATAAGACACTTTCTGGCTAATTACACATTCATTCACCATTACCACGCGTATTGATTGGCATTATTATACATTTAATTATCAGAAGTAAATTTCTACACTGATATCAGGGGCGATAACCAGGTTTCCTTAAAATGTTAACGGACAATACTATTTATTCTCTGTATTTATTTTTTTATCATATTATTTTATTCAAGTGATGTATTTAATTAGTATAATAATTAATAAATATCATGCCTCATTTGCATATGAAAATAGCCTGATACCACCGCGAGTCACTATCAGTAAAATAACTATTACTAAATGATTATATCTGTGTAGCGAGCACTTGCAATTTTTAGAACTGGTGGAATAGTGACACAATTATACTGTTATTGAATTCCTATAGTATGAAGAACATTCTTTAAATCACCACAAACATTATATTTTATTTATTACATAAGCACAGCATCATACATTGGGTCTATATTTACCCCCTAATGCATTTGTGTAGTGGTCCTGTTGCATATTTATTACACCAATGTATTTTGGTTTTTAATACACGGCAAAAGCTCAGTTAAGTTTATGCAATATATTCTCTTTTCTTCCCACAGGTACACAAAGAGAACGAATGGTGCGAAGAGAAATGAAGGGGTTGTGATTCCGTATCCGTATTCATCCCCCGTTAGAGACTTCTTCGGCTAGGCCATTCTCATAAATAGGTTACCGAACTTGGAAAATCATGAGTAACTTCCCTTAGAACAAATTCCGACGAATCCTTGGCGTTAGAATTGGCAGAATTTGTCAGTTTGAAGTCACGATGCTTGGTTTCTTCCTGTTGTCACATCAAACCGTAACACTCCACTAATTCCAATCAGAGCTCCAAATAATGTACGTATAGGCGTATTTTATATATGAATGAATGGCCTTTTTGTGGAATTTATCGGGGTATAAACTTGGAAAAGTCGCGGGAATACTGGACGAAGGCCAGGAAGGCCTCGTCCAGTATTCCCGCGACTTTTCCAAGTTTATATCCGCATAAATTCATTCCTTATAATTCCAGCATTTGAAATAAATTCATCAAGAACATGTGTTTATTTTTTCCGTTTTTCTTAAGAATTATTTTAACTGCACCTCACGGTTACGGAAAGTAGTTCGGCGTGGGAGTTTACTGGGAAATACATTTTGGACAGAGACTTGCTACCGGCCAATCACATGTTAGGGAATTGTGTAAATATGGTTGTGCTGGAATTATACACTTATTTTAGCAGAATACGCAGTGGGAGTAAAAATTGATTTTCAAATTGAGTAGTGAAAATACAGTAATAAAGTTGAAAATTTACTTAGTTGAACTACAAAATTGTTTGCTACAAAAAGCAAGATCAAATAACTAATAACTGAATTTTTAAATTTGTTTTATTTTTTGATTATTTGTTCCCAATTTAATATGGAAGAAAAGCAATAATACATTTGTAAAAGTAAACTACGCATTGAATTTGAAATCTGGGGGTATAATACTCTTTAGATACAAAACTTATATGGAGCTCTGCCAATGCCGCGAAGGTAGGTACGAATGAAATTTCTCGGGATTTTCCAAGTTCGGTAACCTATTTATAGGAGTAGTATATTCTGTTTAGCTGAGAAGCGGCGCAGTTACTTGATTACATTCAGAATATGCCGTTATGCTTTCACAAATCTAGTTTACTTATTTATCCTTGAAAGTATACTGTGCCCACTGATTTGACATCTAAAACATACATTGTGACCATCATTTGAACTGTCTCAGCGAGATGGTTAAATTTAATTGGTTATTCTTATATTTTAACCCTTTTAACACTACAGACCACTTTCCTAACACTTGCAAACAGCGCAGATCATGACGAGCCGTCTCATCAGGATCTGCACTATTTGCGGATATGTTTGTATTTCTGAAGACAATACCCCTTTCTGTTAAATGGAATATTCTGAAAAATAACATAGGAGTGTCCATTCCAGGGGGCCGTTTCACTAAACTTCGTACGACTGAAATGTTCGTAAGTGCACACAATTATGATAGTCTGTAAATTTCACATTAACAATGTTTTCTTGTACACAATTGATGGATTTTACATTTATTGAGCATAGGTTGCATATGCAGCCTATGCTCAATAAATGTAAATTCATGAATTGAACTTTACAGCCGATCTTAAATTTGGTAGTCCGGTCCCGGAAACACTAGCCAACTTGATTGATTAAAACTGAAAAACTAGCCCACGTGATTAATTAAAACTGAAAAACTAGCCCACGTGATTATTTAAAACCCTATGTGACCATTTTCTGTAAATTAAGTAGGTCACCCATAAATAGTCATGCTTAACATTATTTACATTATATATAGTTACATGTTTTAATATTGTTCCAAAAACATGTCCTATGTATTTCGTCTGGTACACAATCAGAAAATATGTTGCTGGACTTATTCATGAGAAAGTTTCATATGAGAGATGCGATGACAAAATATACATCCATGGAGAAATAAGAAAATGGACAAACTTAACAATTTAAATCAGTTTGATGCTGCTTTTGTTCAGACTGATGGCATATAGTTTCAAGCCAAGATTATTTGAGACACGTCCTGATTTTGTGCCCAAGAACTTGTGTGCGATATTTCATGAACAATATTTACAATAGTTTCCGTAAACTACATCGAATGTTGATACCATTATCATCGCAAATGCAAAATTCTATTCCGCAATTGCTATACAAATATTGTCATCTTTCGATGTTATTTACAGAAAATATTACAGTTTCTGTAAATACTTTTTATTAAAAATCGCACACGTTCTTGGGTACACACTCACATACATGGGTACACACTCACATGGGTACACACTCACATGGGTAGGTACACACTCACATGGGTACACTCTCACATGGGTACACACTCACATCTCACATGGGTACACACTCACATCTCACATGGGTACACACTCACATCTCACATGGGTACACACTCACATGGGTACACACTCACATCTCACAGGGGTACACACTCACATGGGTACACACTCACATCTCACATGGGTACACACTCACATGGCATATCTCATGTAATATAGGAATGACAACAAATGGCCTTTTTGTGGAATTTATCGGGGGTATAAACTTGGAAAAGTCGCGTGAATACTGGATGAAGGCCGGAAGGCCTCGTCCAGTATTCCCGCGTCTTTTCCAAGTTTATATCCCCGATAAATTCAACAAAAAGGCCATTCATTCCTTATAATTCCAGCATTTGAAATAAATTCATCAAGAAAATGTGTTTATTTTCCGTTTTCTTAATTTAAGAATTATTTTAACTGCGCCTGACGGTTACGGAAAGTGGCCATTCATTCCTTATAATTGCAGCATTTGAAATCAATTCATCAAGTAAATGTGTTTATTTTCCGTTTTCTTAAGAATTATTTTAACTGCGCCTCACGGTTACGGAAAGTAGTTCGGCGTGGGAGTTTACTGGGATATACATTTTGGACAGAGACTTGATACGGGCCAATCAAATGTAAGGGAATTGTGTAAATATTTTTGTGCTGGAATTATCGTTAGATATGTTCTAATCTGTTTATTTCGAGCATTTATGTAAGTACAATATTACAGGGATTAATGGAGTTAAAGGGACCATTTAATTAATATTGTAAACATGTAACCATTTCAGTAACTATCCATCTCAAATTTGATATCGCATTGAGTTTAAAACATCAGTTTACGATCTAATGTCATGGTACACATGAGGTACACATGGATTTCAAGAGTATTGCCAGTTGTGAGAAAAAATCAGTCCCTAGTATTAGGGGCAAGGGCCGAAAATTGGCTCCTAAATACAATCTGGCTTATTCGCCGACATGGTTGTCTCATATTTCACGGTTTACAATCTAATACATGTATATTGTATAATGTGTATTTGTTTGATAATAAACCTTTCAATACCTTTTTCATATATTTCGCCATGCTTATTAAACCCACGGTCATCCATATTTGCGAAGGGTAATTTAACGATCGGAGTTCATCCTTGCGGATTGCCGACTTGCATGGTTTGGCCCTCATGTATATTTTCGGCCTTTTGACACTTGAGAGCTAAATCCTGTTATACCCCATTAACAAGCGTGCTGTAAGTCACAAAATACACCCGTCGATGATGGGCCAGACAACGAAGATGCAGAAATGTGAAGCGTCCCAAACCTTAACGCTCGGATAAATAACGTATATGTTCGGTTTCCTCGCACGGATCTCCTTCATATTTCAAACATACATTGCCCCCAATGCTCCCTACCACCCACGGACAGATTCACAATCGTCCCGCCCCCGCTAAGCCCAGGATGAAGGTCACATACTTGGTAAGTTCGAAACCTTGGTGCTTGGATAAATGTATTATATGTTTTGTTTGAATGCACGAATGTTTTGTTTGAATGCACGAATATACTTAATATGTCACACACGTGTCATTCCAATGGTTCTCTACCGCCCTGGAGTAAACCACGGTCGCACCCCTCCGTTAAACAGAAGGTCAAGTTACATACTTGGCGCGTCCTAAAGCTTAACACTCGGGTAAATAACTTATATACTTTCGGTTTCTCCTCATGGATCTGCTTGATATTTTATACACACATTGTCCTAATGCCCTCTACCACCCACTGAAAGTTCACAATCACCACACCATCGAGAAACCTCAGGTCAATGTCATATACTTGGTACGTGCGAAACCTTGACGCTTGGGTCAATGATTCTATGTTTTGTTTCCTTGCACGAATCTACTCGATATTTCATCAACATATTGCTTTAATCATGTTCTGCTGCAGTGTAACACATTCACGATTGTCTCGCGCCCCGATAACCCAAATGTCAAGGTCAAACACTTAGTTCGTTCAAAACCTTAACGCTCGGGTATATGTCTCGGGTATATGTCTTACAATTTCCGTTTCCCTGAACGGATCTGATTGTTGCTGTAATGGTCCTTTGTCATCCTGTGACAAGTACAATATCCGTATCCCGCCAAAGTCAAGGTGAAGGTCAGATACTTAATGTGCTTAAAATCCTAACGCTATTTTCTGTATCCTGTCATCGAATATGATAGCTAAACCTAACGACAACCGTCCATGTGGAGAGGACTGCGGACGGACAGGCGGGCCGACGGACGGACTGGAGGATATAGAGAAATCATGATAACTCGTTTGAATCTTTAACGCATGTTAGGAATATTTTATCAATTTAAATGATTAATAGTCTTCACCTATTGTTGTTTATAAATTGAATTCCTGTTTTCATTGATTTATGGTTTCAATTAGCATGTTTTTGCCCCAAAATTACAACTTTCCTAACATCCGACACATACGAAATTATGTTCATTTGTTAAGCACACATTTGAAAATGTATCGTAATTTGTTTTGTTAGCATATCTTTGGTCAGTTGGTATTTAAAAAGATATTCCAGTTTTTAACGATTTCTGTATTAAATTTGTACTTTTATCCCAAAAAATGTGATATGGGAGATCCGGATTATTTCTTTTATTTGAAACGACATATTTAGCAATATATTATTAAACGCTTTATTTAATATCATTCAACAGTGTTTCATTTTCAATTATATTGCGAATTTTGTACAAAATCACCACTTTTAAAAAAAAAAAAGTAACTTTCCTACCCTCCGATTGTTGGTGATTTTTTTTCTGCGGATCAGCATATTTTTCTCGAATTATTGGCAATAACGGTTGTTGTATTGCAGAGACTTGCGGGTCGGCTGATTTTTCACGTAAATGCCCTGGCCTATTATGGTCTTACGATACTTTGTTTTGCGCCGAAAGAGGTAGTGTGGATATGCAGTCAGATCAGGGTCTACACCAGTCCAACATAGGTAGTGTGGATATGCAGTCAGATCAGGATGTACACCAGTCCAACAGAGGTAGTGTGGATATGCAGTCAGATCAGGATGTACACCTGTCCAATAGAGGTAGTGTGGATATGCAGTAAGATCAGGATGTACATCAGTCCAACAGAGGTAGTGTGGATATGCAGTAAGATCAGGATGTACATCAGTCCAACAGAGGTTGTGTGGATATGCAGTCAGATCAGGATGTACATCAGTCCAACAGAGGTTGTGGATATGCAGTCAGATCAGGATGTACTTCAGTCCAACAGAGGTTAGTGTGGATATGCAAGTCAGATCAGGGTCATACACCAGTTCCAACAGAGGTTGTTTGGATATGCAGTCAGATCAGGATGTACATCAGTCCAACAGAGGTTGTGTGTGATATGCAGTAAGATCAGGATGTACAGTCCAACGAGGTTGTGTAGGTTCAGTCAGATCGGATGTACAACAGTCCAACAGAGGTAGTGTGGATATGCAGTCAATATCAGGATGTACACAGTCCAATAGAGGTAGTGTGGATATGCAGTCAGATCAGGATGTACACCAGTCCAACAGAGGTTTTGTGGATATGCAGTTAGATCAGGATGTACACCAGTCCAACAGAGGTAGTGTGGATATGCAGTCAGATCAGGATGTACACCAGTCCAACAGAGGTTAGTGTGGATATGCAGTCAGTGAGTATTCAGGTCCACAGAGGTGTGGGAATCAATCCATCAGCATACAACCAGTCCACAGGTTGGTTGTGGATATGCAGTCAGATCAGGATGTACTTCAGTCCAACAGAGGTTGTGTGGATATGCAGTAAGTATCAGGGTGTACATCCAGTCCAACAGAGGTTGTGTGGATATGCAGTATCAGGATGTACTCACCAACAGAGGTAGTGATATGCAGTCAATCATGATGTACACCTCCAAAGAGTTTTGTGGATATAGTTAGATCAGGATGAACTCAGTCCAAGGAGAGGTGTGGGACAGATCAGGAGTAACCTCAACAGTATGTGTAGCTCAGATCAGGATGTACACCATGGGCGTGTGGAATGCAGTCAGGATCAGGATACTTCAGTCCAAAGTGGTTGATAGCAATCAGATCAGGTATACATCCAAAAGTTGTTTGGATATGCAGTAGATCAGATGTACATCATCCAACAGAGGTTGTGGGATAGCAGAATATCAGGATGTACAACAGTCCAACAGAGGTTGTGGATATGCAGTAATATCAGGATGTACATCCAGTCCAACAGAGGTAGTGTGGATATGCAGTCAGATCATGATGTACACCAGTCCAACAGAGGTGTGTGGTATGCAGTAGATCAGGATGTACACCAGTCCAACAGAGGTTAGTGTGGATATGCAGTATATCAGGAGTACATCAGTCCAACAGAGGTAGTGTGGATATGCAGTCATATCAGGATGTACACAGTCCAACAGAGGTTGTGTGGAGATAGTATAATGTACTCGTCACAAGAGGTTGATATGCAGAATATCAGGATGTACATCAGTCCAACAGAGGTTGTGTGGATATGCAGTAATATCAGGATGTACATCAGTCCAACAGAGGTTGTGTGGATATGCAGTCAAGATCAGGATGTACATCAGTCCAACAGAGGTTGTGTGGATGCAGTCAGATCAGATGTAATCAGTCAAAGAGGTTGTGTGGGGCAGATATCAGGTGTACATCAGTCCAACAGAGGTAGTGTGGATATGCAGTCAGATCAGGATGTACACCAGTCCAACAGAGGTTTTGTGGATATGCAGTTAGATCAGGATGTACACCAGTCCAACAGAGGTAGTGTGGATATGCAGTCAGATCAGGATGTACACCAGTCCAACAGAGGTTGTGTGGATATGCAGTCAGATCAGGATGTACTTCAGTCCAACAGAGGTTGTGTGGATATGCAATCAGATCAGGGTATACACCAGTCCAACAGAGGTTGTTTGGATATGCAGTCAGATCAGGATGTACATCAGTCCAACAGAGGTTGTGTGGATATGCAGTAATATCAGGATGTACATCAGTCCAACAGAGGTAGTGTGGATATGCAGTCAGATCAGGATGTACACCAGTCCAACAGAGGTTGTTTGGATATGCAGTCATATCAGGATGTACATCAGTCCAACAGAGGTAGTGTGGATATGCAGTCGGATCTGGGGTCTACAACAGTCCACAGTGTTGGTTTGAATATGCAGTCAGATCAGGATGTACATCAGTCCAACAGAGTTGTGTGATACGCAGTCCAGATCCAAACAGAGGTTGTTTTTGAATAGCAGTCAGATCAGGATGTACATCAGTCCCACAGAGGTTGGGTGATATGCAGTCCCCCCCCCCCCCCCATCAGGCTCTACACCAGTCCAACAGAGGTTGTTTGGATATGCAGTCAGATCAGGATGTACATCAGTCCAACAGAGGTAGTGTGGATATGTAGTCGGATCATGGTCTACCAGTCCAATAGAGGTAGTGTGGATATGCAGTCGGATCAGGGTCTACACATGTCCAACAATATAGGTAGTGTAGATATGCAGTCAGATCAGGGTCTACACCAGTCCAACAGAGGTTGTTTGGATATGCAGTCAGATCAAGATGTACATCAGTCCAACAGAGGTTGTGTGGATATACAGTCAGATCAGGGTCTACACCAGTCCAACAGAGGTTGTTTGGATATGCAGTCAGATCAGGATGTACACCAGTTCAACAGAGTTTGTGTGGATAAGCAGTCAGATCAGGATGTACATCAGTCCAACAGAGGTAGTGTGGATATGCAGTCAGATCAGGATGTACACCAGTCCAACAGAGGTAGTGTGGATATGCAGTCAGATAGGGTCTTATGGACAGGACAGCGAAACGTATATATTTTTGTCATGAAAAGTAGCAACAAAAAGAAAGGGATATTACGCCTGCAAATGCATCCAAATGCAGGAAATTGCTTCTCTGGTTAAAAATAAAAATGTTTCCTGGGGTGGGGGCATGCCTTTGACGCCATTTACGGAAAATTTTGCAAACATACATGCATTTCATGAATTTACGCAGATGTCCGAAGGTACAAAATCACATGGTGTGTCTCAATTGTTACGTACCGCTATACACAAGGTGTATGATCACGTCGTTACAACAACAACAAAAAGTACTGAAACTTCCAGAAGCCCTCTGATTCGAAGTACGTATTCTTTGTCCTATTTTGTCCTAGCGGATTTTGATGAAATATGGCGCATCAAAAGCGTCTTGCTAAGCTGCATTTGGTGGTCTCGGTACTTTGGCCCAAAACTTCTGTCGTTTTTGCGAAGAAAGAACTACATAGGTATATGTGCCGAAATCCCAGGATCACTAAATGCAGCTCATGAAGACGCGTTTGATGCTCCATATTTCATAAAAAAAGTAGCGGTTGGATCTAATCAACAGCGCAGGAAATAATAATCCCTCAATACACCGTGATATCATCGGTGTGTCGGGTATGCTGCGTGGTTTATTCATCAATACACAGCATCGGTATGTCAGATGTGGTGCGTGGTGTCCGGCAGATCATTAGGCAATATAAAAATATAGTGCTGTATTCATACGCACGAAATGTCTTGATTCGTATTTTCCAAAATGTAACTGATAAACTGAGCCCAAAACTGAAAACTATAGAGAATAGTACATGTATATGTATAGTTTTAGATACAAAACAAGACAGACCAAACCGCCATAGGATAATTTGGCACAGGGCACTATTTTCTTGGTCGTACTCGCCGTTTAGGCGTAGCACGACAATATGGCTGCCACCATAGAAATTTGCGTGACATAATATGCTATCTCAAGGGAGTTAACATACATAGCAGACTCAAAACGGTAGCTAATAGCCGGTTTGAACAAAACCTCCGGATTTGAAGTCGGGTGTTCTAACCACTAAGTCACATCCCATCCCTGTCCAAAAGTTGAATACCTCCTGATCCGTTAGTCGGATCTTTACCAATCTCCATCAATAGCTTCCTCACATCGATGGCCATCCTTCCAATGGCATTTGGGTGACATTAACATTCACCTTGGTGACCTTAACTTTTATGTCAATAATTGTTGACGTACGTCCAAATTTTAAATACCTCATAAACCGTTAGTCGGATCCTTACCAAACTTCATCAATAGCTTCCATATCGATGGTTATCCACACAGTGCCATTCGGGTGACATTGACCTTCACATTGGTGACATTAACCTTTGTGTCAATACTTTTGTATTTAATGTTCGAATACCTCATGTCGGATCCTTACCAAACTTCATTAATAGCTTCCTCACATCGATGGCCATCCATCCAGTGGTATTCATGCGACTGACCATGGTGACCTTCACATTAGTGTCAACACTTTTGGACTGTTGAATATTTCTATAATCGGATCATGACCAAACTGTATTAATACCTTCCTAACATTCATATATATCCATCCATTGTCATTCGGGTGACATTGACCTTCACGTTGGTAATCCTTGACCTTCATCAACGATTTTGGACGTACAGTCGAACCTCCCCGAACGGCCACCTCTTCTACAAAAAACACACCCTCTCTGTAACAGCCACTATTTTGTATCCCAAATTGATGAAGTCCACTATATTTAGGCTGCTGAGCACGAAAATTGTCGTCTGCTGTTGCTTTATTTGTTGCCTTAATTCTCAATAAAAACATGGTTTGGCAGCACTTTAGAATCATTTCCATTGGAAATGATTCTAAAATGATGTCAAAACTTGTTTTTTATGAGAATAATCGAAGAAAATAAATAAACAGCAGACGACACAATTTAATTCAGCATTAACCTCCCTACAACAGCCACCTCTCTACAACAGCCAGTTTTGCATCTTCCCATGGCTGGCTGTTGTAGAGAGGTTGCACTGTACATCCAAATGTTGAATATCTCTTGATCCGTTAGTTGGATCATCTCCAAACTTCAATAGCTCCTTTATATTGATGATGACCTTCACTTTGTACATACACACATAGCTTCCTCATATTAACCATTTGAACCCGAAATCCCGCTATATCGGTTTATGCAAACAGTGCAGATCCAGATGAGCCGGCTCGTAACGAGCCGTCTCATCAAGATCTGCACTTTTTGCAAGTAATTTTCATATTTCTTACAACAAAAACATGCCCTTTTCATAAATGGACGAATCTGAAAATCATTTTGTGACCATTGGATTGGTCGGAACATTAGCCTATCACAGTCGATTCCAGTTCCTTAGGGTTGAAAGGGTTAATATCAATCCATCCAGTGTCATTCTTGGTGACATTGACCGTCATCTTGCTGACCTTGGCTTTCGTGTCAATACTTTTGGATGGACGTCCAAATGTTGAATATATTCTGATCCGTTAGTCACCAATAGCTTCCTCACTTTCATGACTATCCACTTAGTGGCATTTGTGTGACATTTACCTTTGTGACCGTGACCTTCGTATCAATACTTTTGGACTTCCTCACATTGTGACATTGACCTTGGTGACCTTGACCTTCATGGCATTCGCCTTGTTAGTGGGCGAGACACTTTCCAGCGACCGCCTTGTTATATAAGTCATGTCGAAACAAAACGTCTCTTAAAACAAACGGTTTGAATTTAATGTAATTTGTCAAAATTAATCATATAATGAACCTCTAGAAAAATGGCTAAGACGAAAGACAGTCAAGTAAAAATGAGGCCCCTAGGTGGTGGTGCAGTTTGCCCCGTTATATATACAGTAAATTATTGTATCCAGGGGAGATAACCCGAGTATGGTTTATCAGCATTAGGAACGGCCAGATTCATATGTGGCTTCGTCACATAAATACGACACTAACCGCTACGTACGATGTCGAGCCAATTCCCACCCTTAAATACGAGCCGAATAGAATACGTACGATGTTAATTCGCTGGTGAAGGTGAAGGGAGCGACCCAGTAAGCGGATTTAAACAGTGAAATACCTTGCTCTAATAAATGGCTGTGACCGGAGAAATGATTTTGCAACCAGTGTAAATCAAGATCAGCCTGTGCATCCGCAGTCTGATCAGGATTTTCACTGGTCACCATCGATCAATGAGCACCCGTCATGCTTCTAACCAACGCACTATAGATCGTTATCAGGCTGCAGGAGCGTGCTATTTTATCAGGGTGAGTTACACTGGTCACAAATCCCATAAACCCCATTTCTCCAGTCACAGACACATAAAAATGCATACTTCCCCTGAATGATTTTTATACCGAGAATACATTTCGTGTGAATACATTGCGATGACAATTGTGCGAAAAGGAGAATGAATTTTCATAAAATTAACACTTTTATGGTTTAATTTTGGCAGCCATTTAGACTAGATGTCAGCGGCCCGCATGTCGCGCCAGCCAAGCTTAGTATATCGAAAATGTTCCAAGCAAAAAGTTTAACCAACAACTTTAATCAAATTATTTTACCCGGACGCACGCACGTACATACGCGTGCCGACTATATCGCGATGTCCGCAAGCGGGCGCGACAAAAACTGAATATTTCCAGTAAAAGAAATATACCTTCAGCCCTGAAATCAGAATAATCCTGATCTGATGCCAAGTCCTTGCCACACCAGAATCACTTGGCTCCCTCCCCAAAACAGTAGGATCAGTAATAATGTTACTACTTTTATAATGGGCAATAACCCAATTCAAATCTCGGGTAACAAAATAGCCAAAGATAAAAACATACCCGAGGGCCAAACCAGGCAAATCGTGATTCCTATAACTTAAGGAGGAACCCCTACCGTTAATTTACACCGTCACGTTCACCCGACCAACCACCCGACAAAAAGTAAATGTACATTTGTATTTACCACTCTACCAGCTGATTCTACCCAGGTAGCCATATAGCTGCTTGATCCGCTGGTATTCAGAGATTGTTCACGCATGCGAGTGATATAGGGCCGTCATGGCCCTTTTGGTATCTAAGGCCATACCCATTTATTTTATCTGTTAAGCGTATACATATATACGTATCCGGTAAAACAAACAAGGCATTGAAAAATAACTAATGTAAATGTATGTTAAAAACTTCCTTAACCCTTTGCAGTTTGCAAAGGGTTGAGGAAGTTTGTAGCAAAATTAAATTTCCGCCCGCAAACTTATTACTTGTACATTTATGAATAGGTATAAAACGTGCACACGTCCTCAATCAGTTTTCATATTAATTAACCAGTAAATAGTGTCGAATAGTAAGGAGCCCCGCAGGGGACATGGATTTTTTTTTATTAATTCGTTCCCACAAAATAACAATTCATTCCCTCAATTTAACAATTCGTTCCCTCGAATTAACAATTCGTTCCAACGAAATAACAATTCGTTCCGTCGAATTGACAATTCCTTCCCACGAAATAACGATTCGTTCCCTCTATTTAAATATTATTTCGTGGGAAAAAATTGTTAAATTGAGGGAACGAATTGCTAATTCGTGGGAACAAATTGTTATAAGTAAAAAAGAATTCTACTTCCCCTGCGGGGCTCCGTAAAATAGCACACAGAGTTTTTTTTTTTTTTCACAGAACCACTCTCAAAACCTACCCGCACGCGGACGCTTAATATAGAAATAACTTATATAAGAACGGCCTTATGTCTGAACAGAGTATTATAATTATACTACAATGCAACCTCTCTACAACAGCCACCCATGGGAAGACGCAAAACTGGCGGTTGTAGAGAGGTGACTGTTGAAGGGAGGTTAATGCTGGTTAATTTTGTCCACTATTTATTTTCTTCGATAATTCTCATCAAAAACATGCTTTGGCAACATTTTAGAATAATTTCCAATGGAAATTATTCCGAAGTGCTGTGAAAACACGTTTTTATGGAGAAAGAAGGCAAAAGCAACAACATACGTCAATTTAGTGCTCAGCAGTCTGAGGGTTAGATATAGACGGAATCATCCATTTGGGATATAAAATAGCGGTTGTTCCAGAGAGGGTGTTGTAGAGAGGTGGCCGTTCGGGAGGTTTGACTGTACATGTAGTAGTATTCACCTGGTGTTGAGCAGGCACAGCTGGTCCACACAATGACTGAAGTTCTACTTGATGAATCTTAACCAAATTTGATATCCATGTCATGGCAAGAGGAAGAACCCATTTGTGGGCTGCGGGTTGGGAGCATGCGACGAGTAATGTAATAAATCTCATCCTCACAGAAATCCAGATTTCCCATATTGGATCAAAATTTACACCGGTTGGGGTATCATTTTAACAATAATTGTGGTAACGAGAAGTCTGTAAACCTACATACACCGTTTGCAAACATTTAGGTTGATAGAATTAAGTTAGTTTAAACGCATATTATGATGTAGTTGGGCACAAATTTGTATCCTAGTAAAAACGTTAATAAAATATGAAATTATTTATTTAACTAGTTCTACCACTGTTACGACCTTAATTCCCCAATTGAAGTAAACTCAGATATACCATTCACGGTATCAACTCTACAAGCGCTATAAGGGACGCATGTAGAGCCGGATTTTGTATCCCCGTTAACAAAAACAGGGGGTAACAAAAATCGTTGACGTACGCGCCGGTTTTTGTAAAGCCCCGGTTTTTGTAACCCCATGCCGTGAAAAGTATATTACATTTTCTCTCACTCGGCGATAGTGTAGAAGACTAGCACTCGGCCATCGCACGAAAGCTTGAGTATCGATCTTGGAACGTCGGGTTAGACCGAAACATACTTTATTTCAAGTTTGAATCAAGCATCTCACGTATCGCAATATTAATATTTGGGGTTACAAAAACTGGGGGATTACACAAACCGGCGCGTACGTCAACGGTTTTTGTAATCCCCGGTTTTTGTAACCCCCGGTTTTTGTTAAACGGGGTTTACCAAAGCCGCGAGGTTATAAAAACCGGCTCTACAGACGCCAACAACGACACCGCTAAACCTCCTCTAATACATACAAGACCATTATTATATAAATTTTAATTCAACTACTAGAAGTATTATACACGGCATGATGAATATTTGTATATTTTATACTAAAAGTTCGGCACACAAATAGCATGTGCAATGGAACTCAAAACCGGACATACTGAAAGGTTTACATTGGGGTCAGCGTGTCAGTGCACACACGAACGAACACAACCTGTCGTGTTCGTTCGTGTGTGCACTTACACGCTGATCCCACTATATATAGGTTAAACTATAAATCAGGTCTATGAGCACTCTAGGGCGTGTCCGAGTGATTTGCAATCAGGAAGCAATGTTATTCTTATCACGTCTTTGATACATTATCGAGTTTTGTTTCTGCATTTACACAGCACATGGCCAATGTATGGACATTAGGATGTGATAACAGTTAGATCACATTCGTCCGCATATATGATCGATACTCACGGAGTCGCACAGGGGACGTAGAATTCTTTGTTTTATTAATTCATTCTCACGAAATAACAATTCGTTCCCTTAATTTAACATTCGTTCTCACCAATTAACAATTCGTTACCTCAATTTAACAATTCGTTCCCACGAACTAACAATTCGTTCCCACGGGAACGATTGTTTTTATATCGTGTGAACGAATTGTTAATTCGAGGGAACGAATTGTTAAATTGAGGGAACGAATTGTTAAATTGAGGGAACGAATTGTCATTTCGTGGGAACGAATTGTCATTTCGTGGGAACGAATTGTTAATTCGAGGGAACGGATTGTTAAATTGAGGGAAGGAATGGTCATTTCGTGGGAACGAATTGTTACATCGTGGGAATGAATTGTTAATTCGAGGGAACAAATTGTTAACTTTAGGGAAATAATTGTTATTCCGTGGAAACGAATTTATAAAAAATAATCATGTCCCCTGCGGGGCTCCGTAATAATCCACTCGCTAAAGCTCGCGGATTATCTCCTCGTACATGCGGACGAACCGTGATCTAACTGCGGCGTAATATAGAGAACAGCAGGGATTTAGGGCTTCTGTTATACGTCTCCGAGAAAGATCATTGCTAAATATATCACAATTTCTCTGTATGTGTATTTAATGACAAAATCACATGGTGCGTCTCATATGTATAAACCATGTTTATTATAGTATAAATCACTCGTATTCATCACGTCTTCAACTACACATAACAAAACGAAACACAGAACCCGTTGACCGCGGGAGGTGGGCCATCGTCGTAGAATGTGTCCTCCAATTAGATGATGCGACTGATGACATACGCAAAGATGATCAGCCATACACTGCCAGTCACTGAAATCACAAAAAACAATGGGCTACAATTAAGGAATAAAACCACGGGCTGTTGCGTTTATTGGGGTGTAAAATACAGTTGGTCTGTTTAATGTTTGCGAGGAGTGCGACGTTTACTGGGATGTAAACAACATTTGGTCTGTTTAAAGTGCGTGGAATCCGAAGGACTCCTCGCAAAATTTAAACATATCAAATGTATTGTTCAACACAGTAAACGCAACAGCCCATGATTGTATTACTTATATTTACACTGCATTTTCTGATAGTTTCAAAACTGTAAATAACCAAATATGGCGTTAACATTAACAATATTCTTGTTTTACGTCATTTTATCGCAATTCCTGGAACAGCGACGCTGCGAAATTTAACCAATCAACAACATCGCGCGACGTCATGTGTGTCTAATTTATTGTATTTGGGATGTAAACCAAGGGGCATGGTCACGTGGTTACAACAACAACAATGTCACCCACTCCAAAGTAAGTATTATTAAGTTTGAGGCGGCTTTCAGCACAGGTGGAAGACTCGGACCTATGGCACCAAAATAATGCCTATTAAAAAATCCCATTACCCCACCCACTTGGTCTCGTACATTACCATATTCTATTTATAGAAGGTGGGTATGAATATGGCAATTATAGAAAGAGCCCTCTCTTTTCCGATTCGCACAAACACAATAAGCATCGATTAAATGTATGAAATATGTCTCTGGCAATCGATAAAGGTATTAGGTGTGTGAATATACTCACTTCAAATCGCTGTTTCAAGTATTTATTGAGTTATTCGCGTTTTGATTACCCCATCCAAAGCGAAAGTTGCGCGTACGAAAGAATCTCACACAGAATTGGAGGCCGTCCGGCGTGGATTATCGGTCATATTTGGCCGATAGCTGATCGCCAGCTCAAACTAAAGTGGTGCACCATGACCATATACATTAGAAACTCCAACCATACAAAGTTCGTCCAATTGTGATCGTTTCACCGATCTAAAAAACACTTTTTTCTTGTCTAATTTCGTTCATTATCTGAAACTGGGTCAATGCACCATCTTCCATAATACAACCGGAAGCGTCTATGTAAAGAACATCTCTCATTGGCTAAATCTAAACTGTATGACGTCATTCAACCTATTTCGGGATTGCGGAAGACATAATCTGATAGTACGCGAATCATGAATGAAAGTAGAAAAAAGGTGTTTTTTAGATCGGTGAACGATCACAATTGGACGAACTTTGTATGGTTAGAGTTGCTAATGTATATGGTCATGGTGCACCACTTTAGTTTGAGCTGGCGATCAGTTATTGGTCAAATATGACAGATAATCCACGCCGGACGGCCTCCGATTCTGTGCGAGATTCTTTCGTACACGCAACTTTCGCTTTGGATGGGGTAATCAAAACGCGAATAACTCAATAAATACTTGAAAAAGCGATTTGAAGTGAGTATATTCACACACCTAATACCTTTATCGATTGCCAGAGACATTATTTCCTACATTTAATCGATGTTTATTGTGTTTGTGCGAATCGGAAAATAGAGCTCTTTCTATAATTGCCATATTCATACCCACCTTCTATAAATAGAAAATGGTAATGTACGAGACCAAGTGGGTGGGGTAATGGATTTTTTTTAATAGGCATATTTTTGGTGTCATAGGTCCGAGTCTTCCACCTGTGGCTTTCAGCTGCGCCGAAAACCTAATTGTATTCGTTGGTTTTTTTTTTTTTTTTTTCTTTTTTTTTTGTTTTTATTCAGCCGTTCAGTCTACAGCCCAAACCGCTGGTCGGATCGACTTCAAATTTTGCAAGCCGATTCGGATCAATTTCTTAATGCCACTTTCCACGAAACCGGAAGTGACGTCATACTTTCTATAACTTCCTTATTTTCCAACCGATTTCAAAAATTCTTTTTGCATTGGAAAGCCGACAAAATTCTTTATCTCGGGACTCGCTGACAGTTCTCGGCTATCTGGTCAAATAAGAGCTATAGGCATTTGAAGTTGAAAAATGTACATACTTTTCAATGATTTTGCCGATTTTTTGCCGAATTTCGGCTGATAACGGGTGGTCTTTACAAACGTTTTCCAATTTGTACAGTAATGTCAGCAACATAATTTCTTGCCAGTGTGATAGGGGTGTGTCAGGCGCATAAAAGATGATAATTTTCAGAGCTCTATCTTGACTACTTCCGGTTCTATTGGATGTCAAAGATGAACGTCTTTTTTTCAAGTTTTCAAAATAGAGCAAACGGATGTGACGTCAGCTTCGTTATTTATCAATAGATTTCAAAATTTCTTGGTGCGGTCGATATTTAAGTCATTTAGCTAAAACTTTCCCGCTTTGTGCCCGGCCTATGGTGAAAAACAAACGAAAACTTCACTGGCGGAATATTGCACATTTCCGTTTTATTAGGTGTATTTACAAATGGCGTAAACTGCAATTTAAGGGCGATAACTATCGAAAAATAATCATCCGCTGACTTACGGGCTCCCATCTACACCAAACCGCTGGTCGGATCGACTTCAAATTTTGCATTTTGCATGCCGATTTGTATCAAGTGTGAGCAGAGACTCAGAGATTTTCAGATATATTTTAATGCTACTTTCCACGAAAACGGAAGTGACGTCATACTTCCTATAACTTCCTTATTTGAATTTTTCAAGAATTAACTTTGCATTGGAAAGCTGACAAAATTCTCTATCTCAAACTCTTGTACAGTTTTAGGCTATCTGCTCAAATAAAAGAGCTATATGCATTTGAAGTTGAAAAATGTACATACTTTTCAACGATTTTGCCGAATTTCGGCTGATAACGGGTGGTCTTTACAAACGTTTTCCAATTTGTACAGTACTGTCAGCAACATAATTTCTTGCCAGGGTGATAGGGGAGTGTCAGCCGCATGAAATATGATAATTTTCAGAGCTATCTCTCGACTACTTACGGCTCTATTCGATGTCAAAGATGAACGTATGTTTTCAAGTTTTCGGTATCCCTCGCTCCGAGTCTACCTCTAAGCTAACCGGCCCCACATCGGTGTGATGATGCGAACACAATAATGTTGGACTGTTCATTCTAAAACTTCAGAAATTCTTTTTGCAACCGATAGTTTACACCTTGGGCTAAAGCTTAGTTACACATGAAATCAATGTTTGAGGCTCAAACCGTTGATGAGGCTCAAGCTGCTCTAGTTTGATATGTCTTAATATGCAACGGATATTGATGAAAGATGGAACAGCAAACGCGTCTTCATGAGCTGCATTTGGTGTCTAGGGAGTTTGGCACAGACTTATGTCGTTTTTGCGAAGAATCGATTTCCGTGTCGGAGACACGGAATTCGATTCTTCGCAAAAACGACAAAAGTACAGAGAAAATACAGAGACCTACAAATGCAGCTTAACAGGACGCGTTTGATGCGCCATATTTCATCAAAATCCGTTACGTAATAAGAACACTATAAAAGAATACGTACTTTGAATCGGTACTTGTTGTTAGTACCACGTGATCATACACCTTGTAAACGCAATACGTCGAATGGGCGTTTGCATTATCAATTTATAGAAGGTGTAAATATTATATGCAATATGCAATTTGGTACAATACATAATTGAATGCAATATGGAATTGACCACAGGCGATCGGCATGTTGATAGGATAGTGTATTATACTTTGTTTAGCCATGTAGCTTAACAAGACTTTCACAGTTCTTATTGTATTGCAATCAGTGTAGACCCAGATCAGACTGCACATATGTGCAGTCTGATCTGGGTCTACCCTGTTTGCAGTTTTTATTTTTGTAAGTTATTCAGTAAGAAACGCTAAAATAAACCAAAGGACCGGATCCCTATAAATAGATTTGCAAATGGAAATAACTATATACGATCCCTCATTGGCTACAGCATGTATAACACCAGCCTACCGATAGAAGAACTCCCTGAAGCATATACAAACGTCAGCCCACGTGGTGACTTGACCTTTAACCTCGCTACGACATTGCTGTAACCATCGCCGACAGAGACTTCCTGGTTGTCCGCCGGTATACCGTGACCATCAATGGAGCGTTTGCGCCGACCGGCACAGTCCTGAAGTGACAGTGGAACCCTCTAAACCGGACACTCGGGAATATATATATATTTACATTAAATATCATGGTTGCAGAACATGAGAATGTGTCATGAAGTGCTCACACGTCTGATTTACAGTGGAACATCTCCAAACCGGACACCCTGGGGACCCCCCAGGGTGTCCGGTTTACAGAGGTTCCACTGTACATGGACATATAACTGTACATGAGTGGCCAATTATCAACACTTTCACCCCTAAGTAACTAGAATTGATTTTGATACGTTAATTTTGCAACCAATCAAACAGTCACACAATCGTTTTCACACTAGTTCATTTTTGAAAACGGGGTTGATTTTGCTCTCGACAATATGAAAATTACTTTCAAAAATTGCAGTTGCTGATGAGACGGCTCGTTACAATTTGCTCATCTGGATCTGCACGGTTTGCAAACACAGCTATTGCGGGCTTTCGGCTTGAAAGGGTTAAATTGGCCAAGTGGTTCATACCTTACTCAGAAATAAAAGGCGTTATTAACCTACGCACATGTACACTACTGTCTGTTTCACGAAAGCTGCCCAAATTTTACGGCTATATAAACAATTCAAAAACAAGATTTATTTTGATATTAAATTAAAGATAAAATTAAGAATGAGCCTTCTTTTTATTTCGTGAAATTTGGTCAAATATTGATTTTATTGCGAAAAAACAATTTCCCCATGTTAAATCCCCATAGACATCTTCACGGAGTGTAGATGTCTATGGGGATTTAACATGGAGAATTTTTTTTCAATTTTAGAAATACTGGAGCGATTTTTAAAATTTAACTTGTTTTCTTAGTTAGATCATATCCAAGCTATCTAGTCGGGTTTCGGAGTCAATTTCCAATTTTTTTCGTTTTTTGACTCTCCCACACTTCCTTACCACTTTTTCCCCATGTTAAATTCCCATAGACAAATCAATTTTTCGTAATAAAATCAATATTTGACCGAATTTCACGAAATAAAAAGGCTCATTCTTAAATTTTCCTTTCATTTAATATTATCGAAAAAGAATAAGGTTTTTTGAATTGTTTATATGGCCGAAAAATTTGGGCAGCTTTCGTGAAACGGACAGTAGATATCACTATGTCCTCTCCTGCCTAACGGCAATGTCAAGATCACGAGGACAGTGTCAAGGCTGCCAGCGAGGTGATTACCTTAGTAATAACGATGATATGGACATTCAAGAAATGATCTTGACATTCAAAAAATATTGAAAATTCAAGAAAAGATCTTGAACATTGAATTTCTATTGCGACTCATTTTAAAATTGAATATTACCCCACCCACGTGTGACACACGTATTGACTTGAATAAAATGGACTTATTTTAGTAGCCCTGTGATTTTATTAACCATTTCCACACCACATGCCTGTATAGCCGTCTCATCAGGATCTGCACTTTTTGCAAGTAATTTTTATAGTTTGGAGAGCAAATATACCCACTTTTCATAAATGGACTAGTCTGAAAATGATTTTGTGATGATTGGAATGGCTGCAAAATTAAGATATCAAAATCAATTCCAGTTACTTAGTGGTGAAAGGGTTAAACATTTATCTCAAAGGCCAGCTGGAAGTATTCGGTCAGCAGTGGTAAGTGTACAAACAAAATTGCTACCCCGCTCCATACCTCTCGCGAAGGTAGCAATTTAAGCCCATCTCTATAATGTAACGCATGGAAGAGTGATTTTTGCAATCGGTTTTCCGGTATTTTTGATATACGATGGTCTAGTAACATAAGGTCGTTACTGCTATGCTTTAGAATAGCAGTTACGACCTTATGTTACTAGACCATCGATATGCTGTATTTCAATGTGTTAATCTGACATGTACATGTATATCTTGTAAATTTGAAAGCTTCATTTCGTTATGGTGAATGTTGAAAAAAAACTAGAGAAAAGAAGTCTTCCATGCAAAATGATTTCCCTGTTCTATTAGTTTTGGCAATTTACTAGTTCTCATCAAATATTTGTTTAAAGGTATAAAATATACAGTTTACTAAATTTTTACCTACATGCACTTCGGTTGCTCACCTTTTTTTGAATGGGTCAAATTGTAGCCGTAGATAAACATATCGAATTATTGTACCTATAGTAAGTGGTGAGCGTAGGATCCGGAGTCTGCCACCTAGACCGCGCTTTCAACTGGTACATTGATGCTGTAAACCTGGGGGTTGTTTCATTAAACTTCACGGACTTACAATGACAATGGCGGCATACACCGACTTACAATGACACAGGCCGCCAACAGCGACGCACAGTGACACAGGCGGCATACACCGACTACAATGACACAGGAGGCCCACAGCGACTTCCAATAACAAAGGCGGCCCACATCGGCTTACAAAGACACAGGCGGCCCACAGCGACTTACAATGACACAGGCGGCTGACAGCGACTTACAATGACACAGGCGGCCGAGCCGGTGGGACAGATCCTCAGGTTGCATTCGATCGTTATGTGGTCGGAACCATAGAAACGGAAGGCGTTCATTATTACGAATATCTTCATGCCGCCGTCGGACGAAAATTGGAAATCCTGCACCAAACTTTTATCTTTGGAGCACCTGAAACCGAGGAGAACGTGAAATAAATGAACCCCAGACCAGGGGTCCGTTTCACTAAACTCCGTAAGACTAAAATGTTCAAATATGCAAATTTAGGACCCGTCTGGAAATGTCAATTGACGGATTTACATTTATTGAGTATATGCTATATATTGTTAGTGTGGAATTTCCTATCATAATTTTACACTTACGAACATTGTAGTCATACGAGGTTTAGTGAAACGGATCCAGGATATAGGTATAGAGGCGGAATGCAGGGGCGGATCCAGCATTTGGGGAATGGGGGTGTCTAGTTACGACGATAACTCTTGCAATCTACTCCCGTACCGTCCGAATCCCAACTATAAATGAAACATACTAGTACATGATCGTCATCTTTCCTAAAATACAAATATTTATTTTTTGTAATTTTCTCATTTCTCATCAAAACTATATATTATTACCACTCCGTTAAACCGTCTCGATTCGGTACAAAATCGGCAAATTTTAGAGTCGGCGAGCGCCGGACATGCCCCTGTCTGGGTCCGCGCCTGTCAGCCCTTGCAGAAAACCGATACTAGAAACAAACATTCGAGTTTCCAATATCCAGTTGCATATGCTACATTAAATTAAAGGTGCATGCCCACTCAGTAGACACAAATGTCAGGTTATATAGTTTTGTATATTCTGTAGATACAACAGTGTGCAAAAAATAAACATTAACTAGAGGATTCTTTTTGAGACAAAAACATATGTCTCCCTCAATACCACCACTGCATGTTATCAGACTTGGAAAAGTAGAATTTAAGGCAGCAATAGCATATATGTATACCTTGTATTGTTTTTCTGCATAAGTTAGCTGTATATTGGGAGATAATAAAATAAGAGTGCCGCAAGTCACAAAATACGCCCGTCGAATATGGGCCAGACAACGAAGATGCAGAAATGTGAAGCTGTCACCAAGGCAAGAAACATTAATGCGAATTTGAAAGTATACAGCATTATTTCTTCATCTCGTTGTGCTAAACATGTATACTAATTTAGGCAGAGATAGAAGTATACTAATTTAGGCAGAGATAGAAAAATAGAGTGTAAAGTAGAAATGATAGGGAATTGGATACAATAATTTAGAAAAAATGGCTTAAGTTAAAAAGGTGATATTTTTGTTAAAAAATATGTTTTCGGCATAAAAACACCAAGGTGCACATCTTCAATATGTGTCGAAGACGTATGTATAGTTTCAGATCGATCGACTGAACGGTTTCGGAGGAGTTGTGTACGCAAACTATGCGCTTTTTCTTCAGTGGCCGCCCGCCCACCCGCCGCCCGCCCGTCGTGCGGTAAAACATAATACGTACCGTTTTTTTAAAAACGGTCGTATACAAAGTGAGGAAATATGAAAAATTGAAACGTCAGGCATAAAAAGCTGAAAGTACATGTATAATTGAGCTGACACCTAATATAATCAACATTATCGTATATGAGATTTTTGCCGAAAAATGATTTCTATAAATGGCCACAGCACTAAGTCAAGTGCCATAACTCAGTGAATTCTGGATGAATCCGCATTCAAACAGCAGGTGTGCAACTTCACACGATGACAAGTATTCCTGTAAAATTTCGCGACTCTTAACTGATAACTGAAAGACATTTGGAGATACGCGCGACACAAGTTGAAAATCCCTACACTTTTCACTAAGTCAAGCGCCATAACTCCGTGAATACTGGATGAATCCGCATCTAAAACCCCAGGTGTGCAACTTCACACGATGACCAGTATTCCTGTAAAGTTTCACGACTCTAACTGAAATACATTTGGAGATACGCGCGACACAAGTTGAAAATCCAGGCCCAGGTACCCCTAAAATATGTAAACATTTCCATGACTCTGGGCTTAGCGGGAGTGGCATGAACGTGAATTTGTCACAGGGTGGTAGAGGTCCATTGGAGCAATGCGTGTGTGAAATGTGAAGCAGATCCGAGCAAGGAAATATAAGTTATAACCGATTTCTCTGAAGTTTTGTTTTTGTAAAGAGACAAAGTATGTGACCTTGACCTCGAGATCAGCGGGAATTTATCACAGCATGATAGTAGAGCCTTAGAGGAATGCATGCATGAAATATTAAGACTTTTCGATGAAAGAAAATAGAAGTTATAACATATTTCTCTGATGTTAAGTTTTGTAAAGAGACTAAGTATGTGACATTGCGGTGGAGGGAGGGGGGGGGGGGGGTGGGGGGTGGGGGGGGGGGGGTAGACGGTCATATATGGTCACAGCTTGATAGCACAACCTTAGAGGAATGCACGAGTGAAATATTAAAAAATTTCAATGAAGGAAATAGAAGTTATAACTTATTTCTCTGATGTTAAGTTTTGTAAAGAGACCAAGTATTTGACATTGACCTTGTGATATCAGCGGGGCTTGGACGGTCGTGCGTTTGGCACAGCATGGTAGTAGAGACTTACAGGAATGCATGTTTGAAATATTAAGCAGTTTAGATGAAGGAAATAGAAGTTATAACAATATTTCTCTGATGTTAAGTTTACGGACGCACGGACGCACGGACGCACGGATAGACGGACGAACGGACAACCGGACTCCAGTATACCCCCCCTCCCCACAACTCGTTGCGGGGGGTATAAATAGCCTGATACCTACGTGAGTCACTATCAGTAAAATACATATTACAAATGATTATATATGTATAGCGGGCACTCGTAATGTTTAGAACTGGTGGAATAGTGCCACAATTATACACGTATGTAATTCCTATACAGGGCTCCAGATAAGGAATTAGTAATTGAGTATTTTCACTCCATCATATCTGAAGCAATTGGGTATTTCAATATTTTAATTGGGTAAAATAAAATCACACTACTGTTTACACATCAACAGACCGCACTTATTGAATAGTTTGCTTTTAAATGAAAACACATCTTGCTATTTCATTAGAATCGTCTCCTTGGAGACAATTCTAATGAAATACAAAGATGTGTTTTCATGGTAAAATAACATATGCTATATTTGTGGTCTGTTTATTGTTTTCTGTAGCATGATAAACATAACACATTTTTCATTGCTTTTTGATACTCACTACTTCTGATTTCAATTGGGTTTTTGGCAATTTTAATTGGGTATTTACGCAAATACGCAGCTTATCTGGAGCTCTGCCTATACATAGCATTGTGTGGTTACCGAGTGGGCGTGTACCTTTAAAGGTACACGTCCAATGCTATGTATAGGCAGAGCTCCAGATAAGCTGCGTTGAAGCTACCAATAATAGCATCGTTATCACTACTGTCTGTTCCACGTTTTGCTGCCGACGAACTTTTGGCTATTAAACACATTAAATGTAAAAAATATTTAAAAGTAAGTACTTTTTCATCAATAACAAAGAATCGACCCTCCTAAAAAAAATTATTTCATGAAATTCCATCAAATATTGATTTTATTGCGAAAAACGATTTTCCTATTTAACATGGGGGCTGAAAATTGATTTTTTTTAAATATTTGTTTATTTTCAAAATCTAACAATTGTTTTCTTAATTACATCATTTTCAAGCTATCTCGCCAGGTTTCGGAGTCAATTTCCAAAATTTTTTAAAATTTTTCGTTGTTTGATCCTTCAGGATCAAAAAACAAACGAAATATTTTGGAAATTGACTCCATGTTAAATTCCCATAGGAAAATCGTTTTTTGGAATAAAATCAATATTTTATGGAATTTCAAATAAATATTTTTGGGGAGGGCGACTTGTTATTGATGAAAAAGTACTTACTTTTAAATATTGTTTAGATTTAATGTGTTTAATAGCCAAAAGTTCGTCGGCAGAAAAACGTGGAACAGACAGTAAGCTAATCCCCATCGCTGGGAGCGTTGATAAAAAACCTAACATTTTTGCCTTACAAACAAGGTGAACATAAGTTCTCAGTGACCTTGACCTTGGGCGGTCGGACGTGGTTCGTATACAACACAAAGCACTATCCCTGGACACACATTGTGGCTAAATAGTATTAAAATCGATGAAGCGGTCCATGAGCTACGCATGCACGCCGTACATATGGTCTTTTTGTATGTTTTACATTTGTGGTTTAACCTATCAATGGTTCTGGCATCGACAGCCACAATCAGGGGTTTCGCTGAAGTCTGATAATAGAAACATGAATACCCCACCCCACATCCATTATCATGTACATAATCAACGCACAGTATCATGTACATAATCAAGGCACAGTAAGTCAGAGCTCAATAAGCTTTGTGTCTAATATAGGAATGAAAGGCCTTTTGTGGAATTGATCGGGGTATAAACTTGGAAAAGTCGCGGGAATACTGGACGAAGGCCGGAAGGCCTCGTCCAGTATTCCCGCGACTTTTCAAAGTTTATATCCCCGATAAATTCCACAAAAAGGCCATTCATTCCTTATAATTCCAGCATTTTAAATAAATTCATCAAGAAAATGTGTTTATTTTCCGTTTTCTTAAGAATTATTTTAACTGCGCCTCATGGTTACGGAAAGTAGTTCGGCGTGGGAGTTTACTGGGATATAAACTGTGGACAGAGACTTGCTACGGGCCAATCAAATGTTAGGGAATTGTGTAAATATTTTTGTGCTGGAATTATACAATAGTATACTCACTATTTTAAAATTCAATGCGAGTTTCTTTTTATTTCAAATGGATTATTGAATTTACCACAACCCTTTCCAGATATAGCATATGGTTTTAATGAGCAAACAGGTAAGCAAAGTTGAAGTCACTTCTTTGAGCTGCAATAAGAGTCAAGGTGTCTGATCATGTGCTGAAACTTCAAAAAGCCCTCAGATTCAAAGTACGTATTTTTTTTATTTTGTCATTATGTAACGGATTTTGATGAAAATATGGCGCATCAAACGTGTATTGTTAAGCTGCATTTGGTGGTCGGTACTTTGGCCCAAACTTCGGTCGTTTTTGCGAAGAATCGATTTCCGTGTCTACTGACACGGAAATCGATTCTTCGCATTTTTGCGAAGAATCGATTTCCGTGTCTACTGACACGGAAATCGATTCTTCGCAAACACGACATATGTATGTGCCGAATTCCCGGGACCACCAACGCAGCTCACGAAGACACGTTTGCTGCGTCATATTTCATCAAAATCCGTTGCCTATTAAGGGAACTATAAAATAATACTTACTTTGTAGTGAGCGCGCTTTCAACACTTTCAGCCATTGTTGTTGTTGTAACCACGTGTTGATGCACCTTGAGAGTGTTGATTGTCTCAATATCGAGGCACATCAATGCACGGCAAGTCAACAAGGGAAGATAACTCATTGACACCCAATAGGGTTCTTCCTCTTGCCAGGATAAGCATGTGCACCAATTGTGGTTTTGATGCGTCAAGTAGAAGTCTAGTTATTGTGCGGACAAAGTTAGTAAGTGCCGAAGGCCACAATATACGCCCGTCGAAGCAAGGCCTGTCAAGAAGGGAAGATAAAGAAACTGAAAACCAATACGGTATACCGAATTTGGTTGCGACCCGTCAAGTATAACTTGAGTTCTTGTGCGGACAAGGGTACAGAGTGCGAATATTAACAGGAGCTGTAGGAGAACAGCATAGCTCGACTACGAGGGTTGTCGATGTACACATAGCTTGACAAAGAAGGTGGCTGCGGCCTACATAAAAACCTTAACCAAGGTTGACTAAAAACATTAACCAAGGGAAACTAGAAATGTGGCCTGTCGGCACACGAATACCCCCACTGGCAGCCAAAGAAAACGAGGCATTTTTGATCATAAGCCATTTAGCCGAGCGTTTAGGTTTCAAACGCATCAAGTCTGTGACCTTGACCCTGGGCATAGTGTGATAATCCATGCATCGGTGTAGAAGATATAGAGCGGAAGGGAATTTCAATAGGTTTGACCTTTGACCTTCAACTATGACCTTGACATTGGACGTAGGTGCGTGGTTATTGCTCGAGACACACCTTCTCATCCTGAGAAACATTTGTGCCAAGGCATTTGATAATCCATGCATCGGTGTAGAAGACATAGAGCGGAAGGGAATTTCAATAGGTTTGACCTTTGAGCTTCAACTGTGACCTTGACCTTGGACGTAGGTGCGTGGTTATTGATCGCGACACACCTTCTCATCATGAAACATTTGTGCCAAGCCATTTGATAATCCATGCATCGGTGTAGAATATATAGAGCGGAAGGGAATTTCAATAGGTTTGACCTTTGACCTTCAACAGTGACCTTGACTTTGGACGTAGGTGCGTGGTTTTCCAAGTATGGTTGCTGTAGGCCCAGGAGTATTCCATATACAAGCTTGAGTAAAAAACGTAACCAAGGGGAGATAACTAAGTAATCCAAGGATAAAAGTAGGTCAAGGTCAAATATAGGTCAGGGATTATTGATGTACATCACTAGGAGATAAAGTTGTCCAAGTATGGTTGATGTAGGCCCAGAAGTATTCCATATACAAGCTTGACTATAAACATTAACCAAGTAATTGAAGGTTAAATGTAGGTCAAGGTCAAATATAGGTCAGGGGTGTTGATGTACATCACTAGGAGAATTGAAGTTGGTTCCAAGAGTATGGTTGGTGTAGGGCCATGAGTATTCCATCTACAAGCTTGACTAAAGACTAAAAACCTTAACCAAAGAGAATTAAGTAAGTAATTCAAGAGGAAATGTAGGTCAATGTCAAATATAGATCAGGGGTTATTGATGTACATCACTATGAGAAAAGGTTGTCCAATTATGGTGTCTGTATGCACAATAGTATTCCATGTACAAGCTTGAGTAAAAAGCTTAACCAAGGTCGAGTAAAAACCTTAACCAAGGTGAATTAAGTAAGGAATTCAAGGTCAAATGTAGGTCAAGGTCAAATATAGGTCAGGGGTTGTTGATGTACATCACAGGAGATGAAGTTGTCCAAGTATGGTTGGTGTAGGCCAGGAGTATTCCATCTACAAGCTTGACTAAAAACGTTAACCAAGGGGAATTAAGTAACTCAAGAGGAAATGTAGGTCAAGGTCAAATATAGATCAGGGGTTGCTGATGTACATCACTAGGAGATGAAGTTGTGCAAGTATGGTGTGTGTAGGGCCAATAGTATTCCATATAGAAGGTTGACTAAAAACCTTAACCAAAAGGAATTAAGTAAGTAATTGAAGAGGAAATGTAGGTCAAGGTCAAATATAGATCAGGGGTTATTGATGTACATACCTATGAGAAAAGGTTGACGAAGTATGGTGTCTGGGTGCACAATAGTATTCAATGTACAAGCTTGAAAAAAAACCTTAATCAAGGTTGACTAAAAACCTTAACCAAGGGGAATTAAGTAAGTAATTCAAGAGGAAACGTAGGTCAAGGTCAAATATAGATCAGTGGTTATTGATGTGCATCGCTAGGAGATGAAGTTTTCCAAGTATGGTGGGTGTAGGGCCAGTAGTATTGCATATACAAACTGGACTAAAAACCTTAACCAAGGTTGACTAAAAACCTTAACCAAGGGGAATTAACCAAGTAATTCAAGAGGAAATGTAGGTCAAGGTCAAATATAGATCAGGGGTTATTGATGTACATCACTAGGAGATGAAGTTGGGCAAGTATGGTGGGTGTAGGGCCAGTAGTAATCCATATACAAGCTTGTCTAAAAACCTTAACCAAGGCGTGACGGTGACGCCGACGCCGACGCCGACGCCGACGCCGGGGTGACAACATAAGCTCTACTTATTCTTCGAATAGTCGAGCTAAAAATGGCCGCCAAGAGAAGATAAGTCATGAGAAAATGTTTAATATAATCAATAATATATGCAATAGGGTTCTTCGTCTCGCCGTGATAAACATGTATACTGAATTTGGTTACGATCCGTTAAGTAAAACTTGCGTTATTGAATGGACATGGAGTGCGAAACTAAAAATTGCCGCCACTGCGAGATAAGATCACCTGAAATATTTGAAAATCAAGAAGCTTCCCCGTCTTGCCGTGATAAAAATGTATGTACACAATTTGGTTACGTTCGGTGTAGTAGAACTTGAGTTATTGCGTGGACAGGGTTACAAGATTGCGAACATTAAAAATGGCCCGCCAAGGGGAGAAAAGTAATCAGAAAATCGTGAAAGTCAATAGGCTTCTTCAAATTGCCGTGATAATCATGTATACCGAATATTGTTACGCCCCCGTCAAGTAGAACTTAGTTATTGCGTGGACAAGCTGTGTCCTCCCGCCCGTACAAGGTGAATACATAATAGGTCATCCGTTCCGTACTCCCATTTTTGAAAATCAATACGTGTTTAGATAAAATAAGTGCGTAGTTTAATAGACTGATACGCGCCATACCTGGAGCTGCGAAAATGGTCACAACTCACCCCTCCTCTATAATGTATTTATTGGATTGGTGACGGATGGATCTACTTCCGTGCCTTTATACGCTGTACAACCCACTGGCTTGTAGTCGAACATATCTGAAGGAAAAGAATATCGTGCAAATATGAGGATAACAAGACTTAATTCGCCCTGCGTTACACACAAACAATTCGGCGGGGGGGGGGGGGGTCAAATTTTTCATGTAAATGAGCTCATGTGGGATTGATTTTTCCCAATCGAATTTTATACTCTGTTTATAGAAGTACTTACTAAATCCCTCAATGAGCCAAAATAAGGGCTCGCCCACCTCTGTATTGGTGGCAATGGTGGAGGTCGTGTTGTCCGTGTACATGCGCGACGTGATTCCGAATGTCGGGTGTACTGTCGTCTGTTGTGTGTGCCCCACCCTGAAACACGTGGCACACATACATATCTATTTATTTATTTAATGGTGCTTAATGGCCGGTCAAAGCTAAGACATTTGCGGCGGCCACAAATCAGAGCTGAACACATGTACAGTCGAACGTCCTCGAACGTTCACCTCTCTACAACAACACCCTCTATAAAAGCCGCTATTTTATATTTCAAATGGATGCTTTCCTCTGTGTCTAACCCTTAGACTGCGGCGCACGAAAATTGTCGTCGGCTGTTGCTTTTGCATTCGTTCTCAATAAAAACATGTTTTGACAGCATTTTAGAATCTAAAATGTTGCCAAAGCATATTTTTGATGAAAATTATGAAACAGCGAACAAAAACATTCAATTCAGCATTAACCTACCTACAACAGCCACCTCTACAACAGCAAGTTTTTCGTCTTCCAATGGGTGGCTGTTGTAGAGAGGTTGCACTGTATTGACAAACAAGAGGCCCGCATGGCCCTGTATCGCTCACCTGAAATTATTATCACCATTATAAAACAATTCAGAAACGGCACAGACTATCGATTATTAAGTAGACCAAGTTCACCAAAGTACGTCTGCAAGTTCATAAACAGTCATTTGTTTGTTTGTTTGTTTATTGGTGTTTAACGGACTATCAACAGCTAAGGTCATGTAAGTCCGGGAAACAGTCATTTGAATAAGTGTTCTGGTCGTCTCCAAATACATGTAAGTACATATACAGTCCAGGAACGAAGAAAAAACGGGACAGTTTTGCATTTCCAGCCCCGAAAGTGAAAACGTAAACAATCTATAAAACACATGGTACCATAAATCATAAGATTTTAAAATTAAGCATTTCTTTTGTCGATTTCTGATGATTACGTCATCCACGGTGGCCGCAATGTCTAAATATCCATAAAAATCACTGTCGATTTCGGATGATTACATCATCCATGATGGCCGCAGACATGTATAAATGTTCATAAAAATCACTTTACAGTGATTTTTATGAACATTTAGACATTTCTGTGGCCACCGTGGATGACGTAATCATCAGAAATCGACAAAAAAATTCTCCATAGTTTGTCAAATGTGACATGTGACATTTGACCCTGACTTGACACCCCCCTTTCCCCCTCCCGCCCTGTGTCATTATTTTAACTAATCTGAATTGAATATCAATCATTCCTGCAAAGTTCCGTCGAAATCAGTCTGGCGTTTCGCGAGAAGACGATTGTTTAAAGAATTTGACAAAATTTTCTACGGCAGCCATCTGCGATATGCGACGACGTCCATTTTAACAGATCTGAAAAGAAATATAGACGCATAGTAACACAGACCATCCCCGTGAAGTTTGTTCAACACCGGCCCAGCGGACGGACGACGACGAACGCCGGACGGACGACAGACGAAAAGCTGTAACAATAGCTCACTGGAGCCGTTCGGCTCAGGTGAGCAAAACTATATATTCATCCCTGAAATTGAAGATCGTAATCTGGTGCAAGTTCCTCACCACACCAGTAACTTATCCCCAGTCCTTAAAAGTAATGATGATTATTGCAGATAATCTATTTTGTATGACCAGCTGGGTACTGACTATCCTACAGCCAGGGCCGTTTTACCTCTGGCTGCGCTGCTCAACTGACATAGCCACTAGCCAAGTCACGTGACTCATAATTTATGCAGCAGCCATCTTTGTAGAATTCAATAAAACTCATTTGTTGTCGTACAAATTATATCAATATACGGGGTTACCTGGAGCTGAGAACGATTTCCACTGAGCCGTATTGTGTAATTAATAGTAGTTCGTGTTATTACGGTGTGTTTCCCGTTGTGTATTGATTCTCCCCTGTGTATTGCGGCGACTTAGTGGGACTGTTCAGCGTTGTGTTTGGACGAGTCCATTTTGAACACTTTGCATTTCGGGCCGTGTAGTTTCGACCGTGTTTACAATTCAGCATGGCTGGTCCCCTCCGTGTTACCGTGTTTGGCCATAGTTTCCCAAAGAGACTTAGAACCTTCATTGAATTGCATCCACATGCAGATAATCTTGGGTTGGGGGACAGCCAGTTTGACGTTTCTATTGCGGGGTATGGGGGCCTCTTGTTGTGTGGTGACCCCCATGGGCGGCTACACAGACAAGACCGGATAATGCATGGATGTGACATTGTGTTGATAGACATAGGTTCAAACGATTTGTGCAATCCGACATGCGTGCCACATGACCTTGCAAGGAATCTAGTCCAATATGCCATGTTTTTACAACACAACCTGAGTGTGGGGAAAATAGGGATCTGTCAAATTTTCAAGCGTGATTCCCCACCTGATGCTGATTATAACAACCGGGTGCTTGAGGTCAACACCGCACCCCAATGTGTATCTCTGGAAACAAACATAGGTCTGGTCTGTGGAATCCAGGAGTGAATGTTTTTCACGCTGATGGCGTGCATCTGTCCATGGACATTGGCTATCCTAGGTATCTACGCAGCATCCGAGATTGTGTTCTCCGCCTTTATCGGTGGTAATGCCTATCGTCAGCTGTTTTTATTGAATGTAAGTCACGCGCCCGGGCCCAGACACCCAGACCTGCCCCCCCCCCCCCATTCACCGCGTTTATAGTGCTGATGTGCACATTGTATTTGTATATGAGTGCTGTTGTGCACGTCATGTTAATACAGATTTAATTTCTGCTTTGTTGTACAACTTAATTCACAGTGATGCTAATAATTTTTACCTATAGGGCTGTTTGTAACGCTTGCAATACAGAATAGGTTGTTTTCCATGTGCTGTTAGTGCACTACGCAAACCAATCCTAGGCTATTAATTGACTGTGCTGTTGTATGTGCACTTGGTAGTACATATTTGACTAGGCTGTTGTGCACATGAATACATGCAATTTTGGCAAGTGCTGCTTCACGTATTGTGCAATTATTTGTACATGTATTCAATCATTTTAGTTCATAAGTGCTGTTGTGCACAGTGTATGGATTAGTTGACAGTGCTGTTGTGCACATTGTGATTAAAAAGTAATTTTACAATGCTGTTGTGCACCTGCTAATACTAAGTGCTGTTGTGCACAGTGTATTGTGAATTGGTTGACATTGCTGTTGTACACACTGTGATAAAAATAATTCTACAGTGCTGTTGTGCACCTGTAGTACAAGTGCTGTTGTGCAAAAGTCGTATTACAGAATGCATTAACTGACAGTGCTGTTGTGCAATAATGTATTATGGAAATTGGTACTCTGTTTCACAGCGTTGTGACAGGATGCCCAAGGCGAAAAATGAAGACAAGGAGACTGGCGCTAGCGTCGCCTCCACCCTCGCCGCCGCCGCCGCCGTCGGCATCCACCTGCTGCCCAACCAAATGTTGATTTGCCAGGTTTGGAGGAGCGGGGATCGTGGAGCGGCCTGCTAGCACGCCTCTCGGACAGCGGGGCGATTGCTCGCTGAACGGCCCGACGGCACCCTGGTTTTCTCCACCGCCTGTACTGGATACAGAGAGGGCGTCAACCTCTGCAGTCCAAGGTCCAGCCCCGCCATCCTCAGTTTGCTGCTGATGCCGTGTCCGTATCATCAGCAGGGACATGTTTGCCAGCCTCACAGGTGATGTGGAGGCTGACCACCAGCTTCAAGTGCCATTGGCACATGTACATTCTAACAATATAACATTGTCAGACCATGTGTCGGACAAATTGCGGGATGCGATCTGGGGAGATAAATATATTGATCTATCTCAGCTGTTGCCAAATGTTGGGTCGGATAAGGTGCTGTGAATGTTCTTGAGGGTGAGTCCGACACAGTGTTCAGGGTGATGACGACCCCAAAATCCAAAGATCTGTCAATTGACCAGTGGCTTCGTGCCTTTTTCATATTCATGGATGTGTACGTGAAGCGTCACCCTGGGTCTGTGTCGGGTTTACTTTCGTATATCACCTTGACGCAAGATTTGGCACGGTCTTATGGTCACCGTGCCTTCACATTCTATGACCGTGCATTCAGGGAGCATCGTCAGTCACAACACCAGGGGCCCCTGGGGTGTGTTACATCAGGAGCTATGGTTGAGGGCAGTAACACTCAAGGCGGGCTTGTCGTCCAATATGCACAGTCTTCTTCCAATGCCCCATGTTGGATGTTTAACCGCCGAGCCGGGTGCACAAAATCTGTGTGCAGCTATGCTCACGTCTGCTTGTGTGTGTGATAAACATCCGCGTTATAGGTGTGCTGCATACATGAGCGCAGTCAGCCCACCAGCCACCACTGTCCGTCCGGATGTCCGCCCGATTTTGCCGGGTCCTCCACCCGTCGGCCCGCGAATGCCTAGCCCATATGGACCTATGCCGCCGCGTCCCCCCCGTCATCCAAAACCAGCCTTTTCGTGCCCGCAATCCGTTCGTTTTCCGCCGACAATCTCCCAACACCAATAGACGCTGGTAGGCTGTATCACTGGCTACAGGGTTATACACCAGCGGAACAACATTTTCTTACATCTGGCTTTTCGCACGGTTTCGATATTCTTATCATGGTCCACACCAATTTCGTTATTCCCGAAATCACAGCTCGTGTCTTGATAATTTGCATGTATTACACAAGAAACTACAGGCCGAACTCGATGCTGATAGGATTGTAGGCCCCCTTGATGTTATACCGCCTAATCTTGTCTGTTCCCAGTTGGGACTTATCCCCAAGAAAGGATCAGACTCGTTTCGACTCATACACGACCTTTCATATCCCGAGGGCTCGTCTATTAATGATGGTATTGACAAAAAATTCACACAGGTACAGTACGAGTCCATTGACAATGTGGTGTCAATTGTAAAACGTCTCGGTCATGGAGCACTGATGGCCAAAACTGACATCGAGTCCGCGTATCGGCTCCTGCCAATATCTCCCAATGACTACGCTCTGGTTGGTTTTTCTTGTCCGCTCGAGAGTGGTGAGTCTGCATACTTATGGACCGGTGTCTACCTGCAGGTCTGAGTTCTAGCTGCCAGACATTTGAGCGTTTCAGTACGGCACTTCATTGGATCATGGAAACCAAATTTCAGGCGAATGTTAGCCATCTAATTGACGATTTTTTCTTTGCGGGAGAACACGATCGCTAGCGTGTCAGACTTCATTGAACAATTTCGCTGCGTTATGTGACGATATAGGGTCCATTAAAAGCTGATAAAACTGTTAGTCCAACGACGCGGATCACAATATACGGTATCGAAGTAGACTCCGAGGAAATGATTGTTAAATTGCCGCAGGATAAGGTTGACCGAATTCGCGAATCTCTTGCGTCCCTGCAATGTCGGAGAAAGGTTACCCTGCGCGAACTACAGTCCCTGTTAGGATTGTTGAACTTTGCTACAAATGTTGTGGTTCCGGGGCGAACTTTTCTCCGACGGTTGCATGACCTCACTATAGGTGTTTCCAAGCCAAACTTTAAAATACGCATTACTCGTGCAGCAAGAGGGGATTTGGCAGCGTGGGAGTTTTTCATGTCAGATTAGCAATGTTTCTTTTTGATGATTGGGTAAATTCTGACAGTCTTCAGTTGTATACGGATGCAGCCACTACTAGAGGGTTTAGTGCAGTGTTTGGGAACAAGTGGTTATACGGCCACTGGCCTGAAAGTATGACCAATCTGAGTATTAACGTTATGGAGTTGTTCCCCATTGTGCTTGCAATAGAGACTTGGGGTCCGCTGATGGCCAATCATAGAATTGTGTTTTACACCGACAATGAATGTACCAAGTGTGTTGTGAATGCAATGTCGTCAAAAAATCATGATATTATGAGCCTTATACGCAGACTGGTCATTGCATCTATGCAGTACAATATTGTGTTTAGGGCGCGACATGTACTGGCAAGATTAACATTGTTGCTGATTGTTTGTCACGATTTGATTTTCAGGCAGCACGCCGGTGTGCCCCCGGACTTGCCAGACTGCCTTGCCACGTACCGCCGGAGTCGTTGCGGGTGAATTGTATGTCAATGCAGGTACTGGCAGCCAGTCTGGCGGCTAGTACCAGGCGTTCATATTTGAAATGCTGGGAAAAGTTTAGTGCTTATTTGTCAGTGTTGGAACATGATCCTGTATTACCTGTCTTGCCAGTGACAGTTGTTAATTACTTGTCTTCATTGTTTGGATCCGGTTATGCACCGAGCACGATTGCGTCGCATGCGTCTGCTATTGGATTTGTACATAAGCTGCTTGGTTTCACTGACCCAATAGAGTCATTCTTGGTACGCAAGTTTCTGAAGGGCGCTTCAAACTTGAAGGGTACTACAGACTCTCGCCTGCCTATAACAAAAGAGATTTTATGCAAAATTGATGATGTTATTCCGACAGTGATTTCTGCGCGATGCGATCACTTATTGTTGAAAGCGATTTTTTTGTTAACATATCAAGGATTTTTTCGTATGGGGGAACTATGTGCACAATAATCAGTTGATCCTCTCGGGTAGTTCAAGTAGCTGACACACTTTTTGTCACTGATCATGGAAAGTGTACTAGTCTGACAGTGACACTGCGTCATTATAAGCATAAAAAAGGCGCGTCACCTATTTCCCTGCATTTTTGAGTGCATGCCACAGCAGCCCCGATATTGCGCAGTATGTGCACTTGCAGCATATCGCAGAGTTTTTTGTCACACCACGGGCACACTGTTCAGTTTATGAACGGTGCGCCAGTCCCATACTCCTACATTTTGTCGAAACTTGCAATCATTGGTCAAATTCATGGGTCTCGACCAAGAACGGTACAAACCACATAGTTTTTCGAATTGGAGCTGCTAGCGCTGCCCTATTAGCAGTCACTCTGAAGAGTCCATCGGAAAATGGGTAGAATGGTCATCAGATGCAGTCCATAACTACATAAACCCGCCTCCCGTCAATGCAGTTATAAGAATAGGTTCGCGGATTGCATGTGGTGTTGGCGTGTCAATGTAGATTGGCGCCAGCAAAAAAAAAACTTCGCTGTATCTGTGTGTGCCTTCTTTCTCTTACTACTGGAGCCCATGCGCAATATTCAAGGTGATGTGGTTTTTGGTCTGGGTCGGATCTCTTATACCTACATATAAAAACGTGTACATATTGCGCTAGTGTCAATTGTTTTTTGTTATTATTGAAACGTTGTGTACATATTTTTCATAACCATCTCATGTGTTAGAATGGTCGCAGCAACACTTGTCATCTCATAATCGATGTTCCCTTCGCATTGCTGTGATATGCATTATTTAATCTGGTTTCATTCACCCAGTCTGGCCATAATATGAATGCGTATGTGGAAGGATCAGCACTAATGTTCATCTGTATTTGGTGGTCGTATAGGGACCTTGATTGTGCGGTGTTGCTCTGCATTCTTAACACCTATCATGCTTGTTTGTTTTTTCCCTTGTTCATTACATGTTTATAACACATGAGTGTGTGGTTTTTGTGATCCTCCAGGCTCAAACATTGATGGCAGTATTATCTAATTCTGATGTTTGGCGCTTTTATTTTACTGCCTCTGTGTCATTTTCTGTATTTCTGCCCAATCTGAGTTTACTTATACAATGACATTAGTTGTTGTTGTCATGGGAATTCCTGCGGGTGGGCGGGCCATTGTTGCATATGTCATGAGTTGACATCTGCACCAACGTCTATGGCGAATATTTTGTATATGCCCACCTTTTCGATGGGAGCAGATAAAAAGTCATGTATGTTTAGTTGCATTGGTGTATATGTTGAGTACCACTTCCTAGTCATTGGTACATATGTTTTAAGTACCGTTTTTCTAGTCAGAAAACACGTCATTCAATAAAATGACATTATCACACCAATGCAGATATTTTGTTGTTCTCCCATCTCAAACGAGCTTTGAATTCCTATTTCATTATGTAATTAGTTACTTGCATATAATACCCTCCATGCCCAGCTGTGACATACAAATGATGATTATTGCAGATAATCTATTTTGTATGACCAGCTGGGTACTGACTGTATCCTACAGCCAGGGCCGTTTTACCTCTGGCTGCGCTGCTCAACTGACATAGCCACTAGCCAAGTCACTTGACTCATAATTTATGCAGCAGCCATCTTTGTAGAATTCAATAAAACTCATTTGTTGTCGTACAAATTATATCAATATACGGGGTTACCTGGAGCTGAGAACGATTTCCACTGAGCCGTATTGTGTATTAATACGTAGTTCGTGTATTACGGTGTGTTTCCCGTTGTGTAATTGATTCTCCCGTGTGTATTGCGGCGACTTAGTGGGACTGTTCAGCGTTGTGTTTTGACGAGTCCATTTTGAACACTTTGCATTTCGGGCCGTGTAGTTTCTGACCGTGTTTACAATTCAGCATTGGCTGGTCCCCTCCGTGTTACCGTGTTTGGCCATAGATTTCAAAGAGACTTAGAACCTTCATTGAATTGCATCCCACATGCAGATATCTTGGGTTGGACAGGGACCAGTTTGACGTTTCTATTGCGGGGTATGGGGGCCTCTTGTTGTGTGGTGACCCCCCATGGGCGGCTACACAGGACAAGACCGGATAATGCATGGATGTGACATTGTGTTGATAGACATAGGTTCAAACGATTTGTGCAATCCGACATGCGTGCCACATGACCTTGCAAGGAATCTAGTCCAATATGCCATGTTTTTACAACACAACCTGAGTGTGGGGAAAATAGGGATCTGTCAAATTTTCAAGCGTGATTCCCCACCTGATGCTGATTATAACAACCGGGTGCTTGAGGTCAACACCGCACCCCAATGTGTATCTCTGGAAACATAGGTCTGGTCTGTGGAATCCAGGAGTGAATGTTTTTCACGCTGATGGCGTGCATCTGTCCATGGACATTGGCTATCCTAGGTATCTACGCAGCATCCGAGATTGTGTTCTCCGCCTTTATCGGTGGTAATGCCTATCGTCAGCTGTTTTTATTGAATGTAAGTCACGCGCCCGGGCCCAGACACCCAGACCTGCCCCCCCCCCATTCATCGCGTTTATAGTGCTGATGTGCACATTGTATTTGTATATGAGTGCTGTTGTGCACGTCATGTTAATACAGATTTAATTTCTGCTTTGCTGTACAACTTAATTCACAGTGATGCTAATAATTTTTACCTATAGGGCTGTTTGTAACGCTTGCAATACAGAATAGTTGTTTTCCATGTGCTGTTGTGCACTACGCAAACAATCCTAGGCTATAATTGACTGCTGTTGTATGTGCACTTGGTAGTACATATTTGACTAGGCTGTTGTGCACATGAATACATGCAATTTTGGCAAGTGCTGCTTTACGTATTGTGCAATTATTTGTACATTTATTCAATCATTTTAGTTCATAAGTGCTGTTGTGCACAGTGTATGGATTAGTTGACAGTGCTGTTGTGCACATTGTGATTAAAAAGTAATTTTACAGTGCTGTTGTGCACCTGCTAATACTAAGTGCTGTTGTGCACAGTGTATTGTGAATTGGTTGACATTGCTGTTGTACACACTGTGATAAAAATAATTCTACAGTGCTGTTGTGCACCTGTAGTACAAGTGCTGTTGTGCAAAAGTCGTATTGCAGAATGCATTCACTGACAGTGCTGTTGTGCAATAATGTATTATGGAAATTGGTACTCTGTTTCACAGCGTTGTGACAGGATGCCCAAGGCGAAAAAGAAGACAAGGAGACTGGCGCTAGCGTCGCCTCCACCCTCGCCGCCGCCGCCGCCGTCGGCATCACCTGCTGCCAATGTTGATTTGCCAGGTTTGGAGGAGCGGATCGTGGAGCGGCTGCTAGCACGCCTCTCGGACAGCGGGGTGGGCGATTGCTCGCTGAACGGCCGACGGCACCCTGGTTTCTCCACCGCCTGTACTGGATACAGAGAGGGCGTCAACCTCTGCAGTCCAAGGTCCAGCCCCGCCATCCTCAGTTGCTGCTGATGCCGTGTCCGTATCATCAGCAGGGGACATGTTTGCCAGCCTCACAGGTGATGTAGAGGCTGACCACCAGCTTCAAGTGCCATTGGCACATGTACACTCTAACAATATAACATTGTCAGACCATGTGTCGGACAAATTGCGGGATGCGATCTGGGGAGATAAATATATTGATCTATCTCAGCTGTTGCCAAATGTTGGGTCGGATAAGGTGGCTGTGAATGTTCTTGAGGGTGAGTCCGACACAGTGTTCAGGGTGATGACGACCCCAAAACCAAAATCCAAAGATCTGTCAATTGACCAGTGGCTTCGTGCCTTTTTCATATTCATGGATGTGTACGTGAAGCGTCACCCTGGGTCTGTGTCGGGTTTACTCTCGTATATCACCTTGACGCAAGATTTGGCACGGTCTTATGGTCACCGTGCCTTCACATTCTATGGACCGTGCATTCAGGGAGCATCGTCAGTCACAACACCACCCCTGGGGTGTGTTACATCAGGAGCTATGGTTGAGGGCAGTAACACTCAAGGCGGGCTTGTCGTCCAATATAGCACAGTCTTCTTCCAATGCCCCATGTTGGATGTTTAACCGCCGAGCCGGGTGCACAAAATCTGTGTGCAGCTATGCTCACGTCTGCTTGGTGTGTGGTGATAAACATCCGCGTTATAGGTGTGCTGCATACATGAGCGCAGTCAGCCCACCAGCCACCACTGTCCGTCCGGATGTCCGCCCGATTTTGCCGGGTCCTCCACCCGTCGGCCCGCGAATGCCTAGCCCATATGGACCTATGCCGCCGCGTCCCCCCGTCATCCAAAACCAGCCCTTTCGTGCCCGCAATCCGTTCGTTTTCCGCCGACAATCTCCCAACACCAATATACGCTGGTAGGCTGTATCACTGGCTACAGGGTTATACACCAGCGGAACAACATTTTCTTACATCTGGCTTTTCGCACGGTTTCGATATTCCTTATCATGGTCCACACCAATTTCGTTATTCCCGAAATCACAGCTCGTGTCTTGATAATTTGCATGTATTACACAAGAAACTACAGGCCGAACTCGATGCTGATAGGATTGTATGCCCCCTTGATGTTATACCGCCTAATCTTGTCTGTCCCCGTTGGGACTTATCCCCAAGAAAGGATCAGACTCGTTTCGACTCATACACGACCTTTCATATCCGAGGGCTCGTCTATTAATGATGGTATTGACAAAAAAATTCACACAGGTACAGTACGAGTCCATTGACAATGTGGTGTCAATTGTAAAACGTCTCGGTCATGGAGCACTGATGGCCAAAACTGACATCGAGTCCGCGTATCGGCTCCTGCCAATATCTCCAATGACTACGCTCTGGTTGGTTTTTCTTGTCCGCTCGAGAGTGGTGAGTCTGCATACTTTATGGACCGGTGTCTACCTGCAGGTCTGAGTTCTAGCTGCCAGACATTTGAGCGTTTCAGTACGGCACTTCATTGGATCATGGAAACCAAATTTCAGGCGAATGTTAGCCATCTAATTGACGATTTTTTCTTTGCGGGGAGAACCACGATCGCTAGCGTGTCAGACTTCATTGAACAATTTTCGCTGCGTTATGTGACGATATAGGGGTTCCATTAAAAGCTGATAAAACTGTTAGTCCAACGACGGCGGATCACAATATACGGTATCGAAGTAGACTCCGAGGAAATGATTGTTAAATTGCCGCAGGATAAGGTTGACCGAATTCGCGAATCTCTTGCGTCCCTGCAATGTCGGAGAAAGGTTACCCTGCGCGAACTACAGTCCCTGTTAGGATTGTTGAACTTTGCTACAAATGTTGTGGTTCCGGGGCGAACCTTTTCTCCGACGGTTGCATGACCTCACTATAGGTGTTTCCAAGCCAAACTTTTAAAATACGCATTACTCCGTGCAGCAATGAGGGGATTTGGCAGCGTGGAGTTTTTCATGTCAGATTAGCAATGTTTCTTTTTGATGATTGGGTAAATTCTGACAGTCTTCAGTTGTATACGGATGCAGCCACTACTAGAGGGTTTAGTGCAGTGTTTGGGAACAAGTGGTTATACGGCCACTGGCCTGAAAGTATGACCAATCTGAGTATTAACGTTATGGAGTTGTTCCCCATTGTGCTTGCAATAGAGACTTGGGGTCCGCTGATGGCCAATCATAGAATTGTGTTTTACACTGACAATGAATGTACCAAGTGTGTTGTGAATGCAATGTCGTCAAAAAATCATGATATTATAAGCCTTATACGCAGACTGGTCATTGCATCTATGCAGTACAATATTGTGTTTAGGGCGCGACATGTACCTGGCAAGATTAACATTGTTGCTGATTGTTTGTCACGATTTGATTTTCAGGCAGCACGCCGGTGTGCCCCCGGACTTGCCAGACTGCCTTGCCACGTACCGCCGGAGTCGTTGCGGGTCTGAATTGTATGTCAATGCAGGTACTGGCAGCCAGTCTGGCGGCTAGTACCAGGCGTTCATATTTGAAATGCTGGGAAAAGTTTAGTGCTTATTTGTCAGTGTTGGAACATGATCCTGTATTACCTGTCTTGCCAGTGACAGTTGTTAATTACTTGTCTTCATTGTTTGGATCCGGTTATGCACCGAGCACGATTGCGTCGCATGCGTCTGCTATTGGATTTGTACATAAGCTGCTTGGTTTCACTGACCCAATAGAGTCATTCTTGGTACGCAAGTTTCTGAAGGGCGCTTCAAACTTGAAGGGTACTACAGACTCTCGCCTGCCTATAACAAAAGAGATTTTATGCAAATTGATTGATGTTATTCCGACAGTGATTTCTGCGCGATGCGATCACTTATTGTTGAAAGCGATTTTTTTGTTAACATATCAAGGATTTTTTCGTATGGGGGAACTATGTGCACAATAATCAGTTGATCCCTCTCGGGTAGTTCAAGTAGCTGACACACTTTTTGTCACTGATCATGGAAAGTGTGCTAGTCTGACAGTGACACTGCGTCATTATAAGCATAAAAAAGGCGCGTCACCTATTTCCCTGCATTTTGAGTGCATGCCACAGCAGCCCCGATATTGCGCAGTATGTGCACTTGCAGCATATCGCAGAGTTTTTTGTCACACCACGGGCACACTGTTCCAGTTTATGAACGGTGCGCCAGTCCCATACTCCTACATTTTGTCGAAACTGCAATCATTGGTCAAATTCATGGGTCTCGACCCAAGACGGTCCAAACCACATATACTCAACAAAACTAGAAACGTCCATGTTTTATAGCCGGTGTAGCTCTGTCTATGTATGTACCACATGTTCAAAGTACATGTATTTTCAAACCGTGGCGATGTTCAGAATACGATCGTGTAGAGTTTAGCCGATACACACGGTTTACATAGCGGCCAGTGACCGGAACGTTGATTTCCACTTTTTGCACGTGCATGCTATACTTGTCATCGATAAGGTGATTCAGTTCATGTCGTACCATTCATGCGATAGGGGCTATTCGGAAAATTAAAAAACTTTTTTAATTTTTCACTGTTTTCGATATGCCACGGCTTTCCGAAAACGAGCGAAATCAGGCAATTGGGATGCTTGCGGGTGGGATGGCCGCCAGGGCGGTCGCGCCTCGGTTTGGTTGCTGTCGGAAGACGATTGATCGTCTTGCAGCCCGGTACCAGCAGACTGGGGCTGTTCACGACCGGCAGCGACCTGGTAGGCCTCGTGTAACGACGGCTAGAGCCGATCGTTACATTACGTTGGACGCACTTACGTCAACGTCGATTGGCAGCCACAGTCACTGCTAGGCGATACGGTGTCTCAGGGCAGACCATTCGCAACCGGTTACGTCGTAACGCCCAACCAATCCGGGCACGCCGCCCGTACACTGGTCAGATAATGACCCAACGTCACCGTGCTGCCAGACTGTTATGGGCGCGACGTCATCTGAACTGGAGAAGGGCTGACTGGAACCAAGTTTTGTTCACCGATGAATCTCGGTTCACAGTTAGTCATGCTGACGGAAGATTACGGGTATACAGGCGTAAAAATGAAAGATTCACCGATTGTTGCATTGTTGAGAAGAACAGGTTTGGGGGAGGGAGCGTAATGGTCTGGGTGGGATCATGGGAAACCGGAAGACAGATTTGGTTGTTTGTACAGGGCAACATCAATGCACAACGTTATGTTGCAGATGTGCTAAATGCACATGCCTTACCATTTATCCGTCAGCATGGTCCTGGTGTGACATTGATGCACGACAATGTCCGCCCTCACGTAGCCAGGGTCACCACTCAATACTTACAGCAAAACAACGTCGACGTCATGCCATGGCCCGCGGTCTCCCCGGATTCTCAATCCCATTGAGCACATATGGGATGAGCTGGGCCGCAAAGCACGAGCTAACCATCAGATTGACAATGTTCGCGATCTTACACGGGCGTTACAACGGGAATGGAGGAATTTGCCCAACGCACTGGTATTGCGTTACGTCACGTCGATGCGGCGTAGGATCATTGCATGCATTCATGTAAATGGTGGCCACACTCTGTACTAACGAGATTTACTGAATTGCACATTACTTATTGAAATTCCATCTCTAAACATTAAGTAACACATTTCTGAGTTTTTGTGATTTTTGATTTTGACCCCTACCGCCCTTGGCCGGTTATCTCTCGAATATTTAACAAGATATCCAAATGCAATTTATTGGCTTTGATACAGAAATGAATGAACTTGTTTTTCCATTTTGATTTTTAAAAGTAACCCTTTTGGTTTTTGATGAATCTTTCCTTAAACATGGAGGGACGTTTCTAGTTTTGCTCAGTATAGTTTTCGAATTGGAGCTGCTAGCGCTGCCCTATTAGCAGGTCACTCTGAAGAGTCCATTCGGAAAATGGGTAGATGGTCATCCGATGCAGTCCATAACTACATACGCCTCCCGTCAATGCAGTTATAAGGAATAGGTTCGCGGATTGCATGTGGTGTTGGCGTGTCAATGTAGATTGGCGCCAGCACTTCGTGTATCTGTGTGTGCCTTCTTTCTCTTACTACTGGAGCCCATGCGGCAATATTCAAGGTGATGTGGTTTTGGTCTGGGTCGGATCTCTTATACCTACATATAAAACGTGTACAGTATTGCGCTAGTGTCAATTGTTTTTGTTATTATTGAAACGTTGTGTACATATTTTTCATAACCATCTCTATGTGTTAGAATGGTCGCAGCAACACTTGTCATCTCATTATTGATGTTCCCTTCGCATTGCTGTGATATGCATTATTTTAATCTGGTTTCATTCACCCAGTCTGGCCATAATATGTTGCGTATGTGGAAGGATCAAGCACTAATGTTCATCTGTATTTGGTGGTCGTATAGGGACCTTGAGTTGGCGTGTGTTGCTCTGCATTCTTAACACCTATCATGCTTGTTTGTTTTTTCTTGTTCATTACCATGTTTATAACACATGAGTGTGTGGTTTTTGTGATCCGTCCAGGCTCAACATTGATGGGCAGTATTATCTAATTCTGATGTTTGGTGCTTTTATTTTACTGCCTCTGTGTCATTTTTCTGTATTCTGCCCAATCTGAGTTTACTTATACATGACATTAGTTGTTGTTGTCATGGGAATTCCTGCGGGTGGGCGGGCCATTGTTGCATATGTCATGAGTTGACATCTGCACCAACGTCTATGGCGAATATTTTGTATATGCCCACATTTTCGATGGGAGCAGATAAAAAGTCATGTATGTTTAGTTGCATTGGTGTATATGTTTGAGTACCACTTCCTAGTCATTGGTACATATGTTTTAAGTACCGTTTTTCTAGTCAGAAAACACGTCATTCAATAAAATGACATTATCACACCAATGCAGATATTTTGTTGTTCTCCCATCTCAAACGAGCTTGGAATTCCTATTTCATTATGTAATTAGTTACTTGCATATAATACCCTCCATGCCCAGCTGTGACATACAAATGATGATTATTGCAGATAATCTATTTTGTATGACCAGCTGGGTACTGACTGTATCCTACAGCCAGGGCCGTTTTACCTCTGGCTGCGCTGCTCAACTGACATAGCCACTAGCCAAGTCACGTGACTCATAATTTATGCAGCAGCCATCTTTGTAGAATTCAATAAAACTCACCCGCCTCCACCCCATCACCCCCCTTTTTGAAGTTGGGAATACAAACAATTGTCTTCATTGATGTATGTATGTTTTTTCCATTCATTGTGTGTACATGTATTGCCAGTCGTTTGCTCTTCACTATTGACAATGTATTTCACGTTGGCGAATATTTTGTATGGCGAATATTTTGTATATGCCCACCTTTTCGATGGGAGCAGATAAAAAGTCATGTATGTTTAGTTGCATTGGTGTATATGTTGAGTACCACTTCCTAGTCATTGGTACATATGTTTTAAGTACCGTTTTTCTAGTCAGAAAACACGTCATTCAATAAAATGACATCACACCAATGCAGATATTTTGTTGTTCTCCCATCTCAAACGAGCTTGGAATTCCTATTTCATTATGTAATTAGTTACTTGCATATAATACCCTCCATGCCCAGCTGTGACATACAAATAGCATTAAGCTTACTAAGTTCACTTTATAATGACGGGTATTACCGGATTCATCTCTCGCGTACAAGAAAACCAACACGAGTGTCAGAGGTCACAATATACGCCCGTCGAGGCATGGTCAATGAAGGGAAACGAGGCGATCGTCGGAGAGTGTCTCGCCCACTACCAATGGGTCAAGGTTCAAGAAAACACACTGACAGTATTGTTGATGAGTTTCTTGGACATGTATCTCCGGTGATAATGTTGGTTCGTGATCGCATAGCCCACAACTATGGCTTGGAATGATCTTATGCCTGATTTACAGTGAAACCTCTCTAAGGGTGTCCGGTTTAGAGAGGTATCACTGTAGTAGAAGATAATACAGTGCAACCTCTACAACAGCCACCCATGGGAAGACGCAAACTGGCTGTTGTAGAGAGGTGGCTGTTGTAGGGAGGTTAATGTTGTTTATTTATTTTCTTCGATAATTCTCATCAAAAACATGCTTTGGCAACATTTTAGAATCATTTCCAATGGAATGATTCTAAAATGCTGTCAAAACATGTTTTTATTGAGAAAGAAGCCAAAGCAACAGCAGGCGGCAATCGGTGCAATTTCGTCGGCTGTATAATGGTTAAATACAGAGTAAACCATCCATTTTGGTATATAAAATAGCGGCTGTTACAGAGAGGGTGTTGTTGTAGAGAGGTAGCCGTTCGGGGAGGTTCGACTGTATAACTCCATAGGGATTGGGGCCGCATAAAACTGTTCACGTTGCTTACTCCGGAACTTGATGGCTTTCACATGTAGCGCGTATGAATGTAAAAACCACATATAGGACTAGTTCGCCGTACAAGTCAAACGTGGAACTTTTGGAGTTGGAAAAAGGTACGTGTATATAACAGTTTTGTGTTATGTATTACTGCACTTGACTGTGGTCATGTATGCGAAGTAGGAAGTGGATTGGTGGGAAATTGTAGGGCTAGTTCGCAGTAAAAGACAAACTTGGGAATTTCGGGAGTCAGAAAAGATCAATACTTCCGCAAGAATTTGAGGTCATGTGAAACTTTTTGTATTACGCACTGTGGTACTTGGTGGTCGTCATGTATGGGAAGTATAACTTGGATTGGTGGACAAATGTTTGACTAGTCCTCCGTGCAAGTCAAAAATGGGAATTTCGGAAATGGAAAGGGGGTGGGTAATTCCGTAAGAAATTAAGATGGAGTGAAACGTTTTGCGTTAGGCTCAATAGATATTGGTGGTGGTCTGGTATGTAAGGTATGAATTACATCAGCGGGAAAATGTAGGACTAGTTTGCCGTATAAATTAACTAGAAATGTGGCCTGTCGGCACACGAATGCCCCCGCTGGCAGCCAAAGAAAACGAGGCATATTTGATCATAAGCCCTTTACCCGAGCGTTAAGGTTTTGAACGCACCTTGGCCCTGGGCTTAGTGGGGGCGGGACGAATGTGGATTTGTCACAGGGCGGTAAAGGACCATTGTAGCAATGCGTGTGTGAAATGTGAAGCAGATCCGAGCAAGGAAACACAAATTATAAGCCATTTAACTGAATGTTAAGGTTTGAAACGCACCAAGTCTGTGAACTTGACCCTGTGCTTAGCGGGGGCAGGACGAATGTGGATTTGTCACAGGGCGGTAGAGGACCATTGGAGCAATGCGTGTGTGAAAGCTAGTGTAGGATTGAGAAACGCGCACGTAGATTTGTCCCAAAGTGGCAAGTAAACAATTAAAGTGGAAAAGGTGAAGGTCAAAGGTGAAGGTCGAAGTAATGGGTGGTGGAGTGTGTAAGGCATCTTATTAGTGTCATGTGTATTAAATATTTAAGCGATGGCAAAAGTATTGAGAAGTTATTGTAGGATTGACAAACGTGCACGTAGATTTGTCCCAAAGTGCTAAGTAAACATTTAAAGTAGAACAGGTGAAGGTCAAGGTCGAAGTACTGGGTGGTGGAGTGTGTAGGGCATGTTCATATGTATCATGTGTATAAATATTTAAGCGATTGGCAAAAGTATTGAGAAGTTAGTGTAGGATTGAGAAACGCGAGGAAAAAAATTGTTATTTCGTGAAAACGAATTAATAAACAAGAAATGCCTCTGTCGAATGCGGATGCCACCTGCAGCATATTTGAGAAACTGACAAATTGGTTAAATGAAAAGTGTGACGGACGGACGGACGGACAGACGGACGGACGGACGGACAGACGGACGGACGGACGGACGGACGGACGGACGGACGGACGGACGGACGGACGGACGGACGGACGCACGGACGGACAGACGGACCGGAGACAGACGGACGGACGGACGGACGGACGGACAGACGGACAGACGGACGGTCCAAACACTATATGCCACCAGTTTCTTCGAAACCCGGTGGCATAAACAATAATTCTACGTTCCCTGCGGGGCTCCGTAGAAGACGGACAGACGGAAGAATTATGAATCCCTATATCCCGCGATGGGATAATACATTGAATGCGTACTTGGGATCGAAGACATGAGTGAACTCCCTTGTGACGCCCTGAATCTCTATCTCGAGGCAGCTGATTATGGAGCTATGGACTCCGTTCCCGCCAATTATCGCCGGCACATCGATCGTCGAGTTGTGCAGCGTTACTAGGATCGGCAGGTCCTACAACATCGATTTGTTGATTTACTAACCCTTTCCACACCATTGGCATGCATAGTGGTATTGGCAAACAGTGTAGATCCAGATGAGCCGGCTCGTGACGAGCCATCTCATCAGGATCTGAACTTTTTGCAAGTACTTTACATAAAATTAGAACAAAAATAGCCCCGTTTCATAAATTGGTTAGTCTGAAAATCAATGTGTGATGATTGGATTTGTTGGAAAATTAACATATCAAAATCCATTTCAGTTACTTAGGGGTGAAATGGTTAATTTGGTGGCGGTAGTTGTGGAAACAACCCTTGTCATATATCCGTACCGTCCTTGGTGGCTTCTTACGGTACGGGAGTATGAAAGTGAACTTGTTAAAACCCCCCAGCAACACCTAATGTCATATCAAGACGGCACCTGGGTTTCAAGTCTCATCCGAAAGACCAGTGGAATGGGAATACTACGACAGTATCCGTAATACATAAAGCGAGGTTTGAACCCACAACTTCTGGTATATACTGAAGCCAAGTGCTATAGAACCCACAACCTCTGGTACTCTCAGTCACAACACATCCCTACGGGAGAATAACAAAAGTGAAAATTAATGGGTTTAATGTCCCACCAACAGCTAGGGTCATATAGAGACGGGACCACAGTTTAAAGTCTCATCAGACAGACCAGTGGAATGGTTTACTAGGAAAGTATGTTTGATGACTAAGGCGAGATTTCAACCCACAATCTCCGGATTGGAAGTCAGGTGTTCTAATCCCTAGGCCACAATCCATTCCTATGGGAGCATGAAGTGTCACTGGCAGCAGACCCATCCCTACGGGAGTATGAAGTGTCACTGGCAGCAGACCCATCCCTACGGGAGTATGAAGTGTCACTGGCAGCAGACATGGAAGTGTAACACTTCTCACTCACGTAGTGACGGGTTGTGGTCGAGAGGTTAGAGCGCTTGACAAGTTTACGTTTACACGACGGGTGGTACAGGAGTATACCAAATGTTACGTTTCGAAACTATGTTGGCGTACTTTCAACAGCACGAATAGCGAACGGAAGAAAACGTTAATTAATGTATTATTGAATGTGATGATAGGTAGGTGTGCTCACATGTATCAATTGTCTACTTGTAGCTGTGACAGGAGAAATGAGGCCTATGGGCTTTTGCGACCAGTGGAGATCCAGATCAGCATGTGCATCTGCAGTCTGATCAGGATCTGCACTGTTCGCCATTCCACCAATAATAAAACACTCGTCACGGTTCTAACAAGCAATACAGATCGTTATCAGGCGACATGAGTGTGATATCTGACCAGGAGATACTCTACTCAAAACATCACAAAAGTTAATTTCTCCAGTCACAGCCGCATTTAAATAATCCGTCAACATTGAAGTTGTGGCTGGTTCACGAGACCATGAAGCTGTCTGACGCACATATGACCGGCTGACGGACGGACCTCCAACCGCTATAAAGCAATATGATTTTGTACCCAAGAAGATAAAATATTTACAACATTTACTAGATTGTCCGCAAATGATGTTGAAATTTAACGAAATGTTCAGAGCAAATGCGGATTTGGTTATGAAAATTTCGTCATCTTTCGACCTCATTTACATAAAATATCATAGTTTCTGTAAATTGTTTTCATGATATCTTGCTAGGTACAAAGTCAAATTAATGGGTCTAACGTCCCAGCAACAGCCAAGGTCATATAGAGACGGGACAACAGTTTAAAGTCTCATCCGACAGACCAGTGGGATGCAAATACTATGAAAGCATTTGTTAATGCCTAAGGCAATGTTTGAATCCACAACCTCTGGATTGGAAGTCAGGTGTTCTAACCACTAACATACAACCCATCCCTCCAGCTAGGTATAAAATCACATGTCTCATCTCGTATGTCACCGACTCGACGAGCTTGGGAAATTACTAATCACCAGAGACCGAATTTGACCGCGGCAAAATATTCCACGGGTGGGTATGTTAGAAGGGAACAAGTCGGTCTGTCTGAAGATGCCCGCACTGCCGTGAATTAAACAGGAATTTATTCAATTTAATTCAGAGACGCGAAGCTTACACGATTGTTTAACCCTTTCAACACTACATGCCTGTATAGTGGTATTGGCAAGCAGTGTATATCCAGATGAGCCGGCTCGTGACGAGCCGTCTCATCTGGATCTGCACTTTTTGCAAGTAATTTTCATATTTTTGAGAACAAAAACACCCACTTTTCATAAAAGGACTGAAAATCAGTTTATGAGTGCATTGGATTGGAAAATTAACGTATGAAAATACATTCCAATTAATTAGGGGTGAAAGGGTTACATATTCATAGGTGTTACTTTACCGGTCAGCCCGGTACGATGTCCGTACCTTAGCACAACCCTCAATATTGACGTAAGCGTTGTTGGCCATCATGGTGGCCGTGCAGATAGTCTGGCTGTTATTGGCGAAGGCGTTCGTGTAGGCTGCCGGATTATGCACGGTCAGCGTGTTGTTAGGGAAGCACTCTGTAAGGTAAAGGTTAGCGGTCAGAACAGGGGGATTGTGTGATTGAAGTGGGGTTTACTTCGTATGGAACGGGAGTACACAGTATTGACGGAACGATGGTCTTGCCATGGTAGCATGCACACTGCATTTGATCAAGGTTAGAAGACACCAAACAGATTTACTATATAATTTAACAGAATCACATCCAAAAAGGCCACGGCAGTCTCTGTCAAGGTCATTACCAAGGTCAGGAATGATCGAGACAAATTGTCTCCCCTATTATCATATGAACCAAGTATACTTCAATTGTTATGACGTTATGGCCAATATAGCTGGATCTGACGAACGAAAAGTGGTAACAATGCAGTTGAAGTGTAAGGGATAGGCTAGAGTAGATAAGTACACGTAGTCACTTAATCACTTATAATGTACACTATATTACATGGGGAACACACAGGAATACATGATACATTGATATGCGAACATCACTGTACTGTGCATGATACTATTCAATTACCAGGTTGTAAGCCAATCGACTGTTATACTTTAACGCAACTTAAAAAGCTATACACGAATAAATCTCAGTATGTGGTATCTCAATGGTCCGTAGTGGAAAATAGTATTATGCTGTCTTATGGTCGGAACCACACCAGCTAGTGTCACCAATCGAACAACACGAATTCTCAGTACTATTCTGTATTGTCCAATGAACGGTGAAAACTGAAAATACACAATAAACAAATATTAACGAACTACAAAGCAAACATCTTACATGTATGTGGCCTATCCCCGGTGTGTATAAGGATGTACTGTTAGTGATCACTAGTGTGAATGACTGTTCATAAAGGTTCTGTTCGCGATAATGCAAGTGTGAAAGTCGTGCCACTTGAGTGACGACTTTCTCCGGTATGTATGAGCAAGTACTGTTCGTGATCACAAGTGTGAAAGTCGTGTCACTTGAGTAAGGACTTTCTCCGGTATGTATGAGCAAGTACTGTTCGTGATCACATGTGTGAATGAAAATGTGTCGCATGAGTGAGGACTATCCCCGGTGTGTACGAGCACGTACTGTTTGTGATCACAAGTGTGAAAGTCGTGTCACTTGAGTAAGGACTTTCTCCGGTATGTATGAGCAAGTACTGTTCGTGATCACATGTGTGAATGAAAATGTGTCGCATGAGTGAGGACTATCCCCGTGTGTATGAGCACGTCGTCATACAATTCACACGTAAAGGGAATCGTCCTTTCATATGAGCATGTTCCGTTTGAGAGAATCCATGTGTGAATGCATAACACCACAGTGCGAGTCTTGTCACAATCACTGTATGAATGTGGACGATCACCGGTATGTATGAGCATATGTCGTCTTTTGAGGCTGCTACTATGTGTGAAAGTTTCGTCACAAACGTGTGTATTTGTACGTAGCGTTGCTGTATGTGCATACACATGTGTCTTTCAGATAACTAAACATCTCAATAAGATTACACGTGTAAACTAGTAATACGAAGCGAGAATAGACGCGTTTCTGTCCGAATCAACCTTGGAGCTGTGTAGACCAGAACATTATATCGAAATTATGATATGAACAAGTAGGCATGTGCTAATCAATGCAATATAGAACTATTCAAAACATACAAATTACGTTTGTTGCAAAACAGCGTAGGTCCGAACTGATCGATGGACGAGTACGACATTTATGGAAATACAAAATATCCCAAAATGACGAGTACATACAAGTTAACCATGAAACCAAACAAGTAAATATAATGCAAACTAACGCTATTCTTCCATATAATGGGTGGGACTGTTAATTTGGAATTGATTATGACCGCGTATAAAGTAGCGTGGTGATTCCGGAGACCATGCTCGAATAGCAAATGGCGTGAACACAAATTCCGGGGAGACAAGCTGCGCTACTGGGTAGACAAGTGGCTAGGTAACCGAAACGTAACATGACAAGTATGAATGCACAAGTACTTTGATGATCGATAATCAAAGTGAAATAACATACAAGTATAACATGGCAGAACGAACATTGGAGGACAAATGACAATCATCTGAGCTACCCCAGTGCTGGCGTATCTCAATAGATAGTGGTAACCTATTGAGTATCAAGGTCCCAAGGTCTGCCTCACCCGCAGTATGAGGTCTAGTCAACAATATGGCTATAATCCAACTTCAAGTGGATTAATTCATAAACAATATATGTAGTCTTACTACAATCCCTTAGCCATGATATGCCATGATAGGAGTATTACCATACACTATCAAAGTATACATATGTATTGCCTATGCAATATATTTCCAAAGTATGAATGTCAAAGTCAAAACCGGATGTGGTTACATCACATGATAGTCAATAACGATAATGTTCCGGAAGATGGTACCGGAAGTAAAGTTCCAAAGGTACTATTATTTCCGGAAATGGTGGACCAGATGTAAAGTTTCTATGGCATCACTCGACTGTAGCAACCCGGATGTGGTGGACCGGATGTAAAGTATCCATGGTGAATCAATGGGTTGTAATACCGGAAGTGGTAGACCGGATGTAAAGTTCCGATATAATACAAATGGCGATTATCACGTTGGCTAAGACGCCGGGAAAAGTTTCACTTAGGTGACATTCAACTCGGTGGTAGTATAATGATATGATATGTGTGTATGGCGTTTCACTTCACTAATCTATGGCTGTGACTGTCTGCTGAACGCGATGTAGCTATCACACACTGCTCTATGCAGGCCTGTACCCGGAGCTGCTACACACACTGCGCCAGACAGACGTACGGACACTCGGACGACCTGGTACTCTGCACTGACTGGGTCTGCCCTCAACGAGTGGACCAAAACGTCCAATGTTGCTCACTGGAGCGATCTCAAGAGGCTACAAAAATGAAATGAGTCTCCAATTACTGGACGAATACGCACAGAGAGACAGGATGCACAACGGACTAAAACGGGAATCGAACAACGGCAAATCACAGCTGAAATAAAATGTTGTAGGTACATACCAAAATCCTCCGTGTCACTGGTGAATACAGTACTATTCTTCTGTTACCAGAAAATATGTGTCCCACCAACACATAGCGAGACATCGCTTATATACGCACCAGTGAAACCATGCACGGAATAATGAATATGCCTACCACCCCTCGTTCGACATCTCACATACATATTACAAAACCATGGCTTTTGCCATTTCACCCGTGGGTTATATTTGGCATAAATATATGTTCCCACGCCATAAATTCAACCAAACCAGTGTACAGCCCTCGTGGAATAAATACCATCCAACATGGTATACCCCACACTACCATAAATCTGCACACTATAGACCCAGATCTCATAATCAGAAATCTACTCGACTGGTCTCGACAATGCGAAGGTCGCTTTTTGGCCCCGCCAAACCCCTCCATATCGGTCCTACGGGCTGTACACTCAAATGAGAGTGTAGCACATACTAAACTCAAATATCGTGGTCATTTACGGAAATATCACGACACAAAGCATCACCAGTATGGGATCTGATATATCCGTGTTGGCCAGTACCAGGCTATGCTGAAACATTAACCCGTAGCATACATAACAGGGCAGACCATGGTATGGTCTGCGCTATATACTGGCTTCACCTACAGAAGGTCCCTTATCTGGTGAACAACTGACACGCGGACAAACTCGGCCGGCACGGACAGTGGACATCCGTAATACTAAAAGGGGTCTTTTCCCTAGCGAAACCAGCACACGCAGTCAACGAGTTCTCTACCACACACATGCATAGTCTGTGGCAAATATGGCGTGACATCAGTAAAACATTGCTCATAAAAATGGACGTATATTCAAATCCACAAAAAGGACACGCATAAACGTATTTCCACCAATACAACATAAGCCCCGTTATTACACGCACATTGTACATGGCAAATGTACATGCTAAATCACAGGTATGTAAAAATCACAGGTGTGTGAAATCACAGGTATGTGGAATCAGAGGTATGTGAAATCAATAGTACGCACAACAATACAACACAGTACCACACATCACAAATATACAATTATACGGAAAACCGGAATGTACAAGAATGCACGTGTCACGCGACACTCTCCTACTCTCCCTATTTGCATGGATACTGTGTGAACTACTTGTACATGACCTGCAGCCGGTCTGTACTGGTTTTGCATGAATTAATCATGTTTTTCAATCGGGAGTTAATACAATAATTTGGCCACGGAAGCGGTGAGCATACCACACATCGTCAGAGAAGTGCATGCTTAAAACACTAATAGGTCAAGTTTGAAGAAACATTTTGAATTAAGACAATAATTCCGCCACGGAAGCGGTGTCGCGCCTGCCGAGGCATTTGACGTTAATGCACCAGTCAATGGAAATCCCCGCCCCCCGTGGCCCGGGGAATAGCGGGGCTTATAATTTTGACTTGGTTAAAGCCCCGCTATGCCCCCGCAGTGCGGGGCAATCTGGCTGGTTAAACCCCGGGTAAATGGCCCCGCACCCCGAGGACATCAGTAAGGTTAAATCCCCGGTAAAGGCCCCGCAGTGCGGGGCATATTTCAAAGCTGATATTAAAAAAATTGAGAAGAGAAGGCTTGTTCAATCAGTGTGTATAGATGATGTACAAAACATTTAAAAATAACAATTCAATCACTGGGTAAAACCCAGTCTAGAGGACAAAGATTGATTGATTGATTGAATATTGTTTAACGTCCGTTCAACAGCAAAGGTCATTACAGACACGTCGGCAGTTTCGAATCCCTGCTCAAAGAGGACAAAGAATTCATCACTGACCTTTATACATTATCTTGTTCTGGTGCGTTTTACGACTGTTTGCACAATTTCCATTTTAGTGGACTCTCCCCACAAGCAGGGCCTACTGCAGACTACTTCTAACCTCACCAAAATCACTGGGCGCCAGTCTCCATTTACTCAGCTCTTAATATACAAGAATCAGGAAATATGGTTGATTTATTTTAGCAGTCAGAAGCAACAAACTGGTCCGGCCGACTCCATTGGTCTGAGGAGCCACACATGGGTACGAGTACTGCAGATTATTAATAGCAGCTTTAGATTTACGCTACCATGATTTGGTGTCTGTCTGCTGTCAGATGGCTCTTCAGTCACACCAGTAAAGTAACTTAATCCCATTCTTATCCAGCAGCCGGTGGTACAAAAAGCAATGGAGAATGCAACACCAAGTTTGAAATCAGAAACAGATGTTTTCTTGGTATCATACAGTGATACATGTTGTCTGACGCCCTCATACATTGCCCTCATACAGTGATACATGTATGTTGTCTGCTGTCCCCTATGGTGTGGGGGATAGATCAGCAGCATTCCTATGACAGATGAAATGGTGTTTTACGGCTCATCAACTTTTTAAGTCATTTATAGCCGGGAATACACCTATATCAGGGAGAGAAAAAGTAATTCAGATCTGAATTTACGAAATCTCAATTTGGTGCCAGGTTCCCTTACCACACCAAATCACTTGGCTCCCCGCCCCGCCCCCTTTCACCCGGCTTTTATGAGAAGCAGGGGATACTGTGATTTATTCCATCGTAGGAATCAGCAGCACCACTGCAGCTGATCCCCCCCCCACACCACAGGGGGTCCTATGATAGAATAAGCCACATTATCCCCTGCTTCTCGTAAAAGTCTAGTAAAAGAGGTCGAAAACCAAGTGATTTGGTGTAGGTGTGCCCGGGGACAACACGCAGTGATATCATGGTTATAGTTCAATAAATAAAGACTGCTGAGATCCAGAACAAAACTAGTTAAAAAGTATGTTAAAGCCCCGGGGTTACGTCCCCGCATATTTTGGCGAAGCTAAAGCCCCAGGGTTGTCCCCGCAGTGCGGGGCATCGTGACAGGTTAAAACCCCGGGGTATGCCCGGCTATGTCCCGGCTATTCCCCGGGCCAGGGGGGGGGGGGGGGGGGGGGGGGCGGGGATTTCCATTGACTGGTGCATAACATGATCATGGTATGTACTAAATAAAGTAAGCATCACGAAAACCGTCAGAGAAGTGCATGCTGAAAAAGGTCACTCATGTTAATGGCGACGCGAGCGTGTTCCAAATGATCACATGTATCACGTGTCCAAATATTGAAGCAATTCATTAAGTAATAGTAATAATAAAGTAAAATCATGATGAAAACTTTTTGACGCAAAAATAAAATGGCTAAGTGTTTCCGCAAACATGTGAAGGTAAAAAAGGTCAAGGTCATATTAATGAAGTGTTCCAATGAAGTGTTCCAATGCGTGTTCCAAATACTCACATGTATCAGTAGCCTATTTCACCAACATTGCAAAGTATACTTTTATAGCAAAGTATACTTTGGAGAAATTTTCAATTTTAGGATAAATTTATTATTTTTTATTATACTGAATTTATTACATTATCACAGCCATTATGGCTGTGATAATGTAATAAATTAAGTATAATAATCCTGCATACTTTTAATCATCAAATATATGCAGTCGTTAGTTCTATATGAAATAATGTATTTCAGGAAAAATAAATTGATTACTCCCCCAAAGTATACTTTGCTAGAAAAGAATACTTTGCAATGTTGGTGAAATAGGCTACAGGTGTCCCGAGTATTGAAGCAATCTGTCAAGTAATATTGAAGTTATGCCATGATGACGAAGCTTGTACAAACTTGGCATTTCGGACGACGAATATATACTCAACAAAACTAGAAACGTCCCTGTTTTATAGCCGGTGTAGCTCTGTCTATGTATGTACCACATGTTCAAAGTACATGTATTTTAAACCGTGGCGATGTTCAGAATACGATCGTGTAGAGTTTAGCCGATACACACGGTTTACATAGCGGCCAGTGACCGGAACGTTGATTTCCACTTTTTGCACGTGCACGCTATACTTGTCATCGATAAGGTGATTCAGTTCATGTCGTACCATTCATGCGATAGGGGCTATTCGGAAAATTAAAAAACTTTTTTAATTTTTCACTGTTTTCGATATGCCACGGCTTTCCGAAAACGAGCGAAATCAGGCAATTGGGATGCTTGTGTGGGTGGGATGGCGCCAGGGCGGTCGCGCCTCGGTTTGGTTGCTGTCGGAAGACGATTGATCGTCTTGCAGCCCTGGTACCAGCAGATTGGGGCTGTTCACGACCGGCAGCGACCTGGTAGGCCTCGTGTAACGACGGCTAGAGCCGATCGTTACATTACGTTGACGCACTTACGTCAACGTCGATTGGCAGCCACAGTCACTGCTAGGCGATACGGTGTCTCAGGGCAGACCATTCGCAACCGGTTACGTCGTAACGCCCAACCAATCCGGGCACGCCGCCGTACACTGGTCAGATAATGACCCAACGTCACCGTACTGCCAGACTGTTATGGGCGCGACGTCATCTGAACTGGAGAAGGGCTGACTGGAACCGAGTTTTGTTCACCGATGAATCTCGGTTCACAGTTAGTCATGCTGACGGAAGATTACGGGTATACAGGCGTAAAAATGAAAGATTCACCGATTGTTGCATTGTTGAGAAGAACAGGTTTGGGGGAGGGAGCGTAATGGTCTGGGGTGGGATCATAGGAAACGGGAAGACAGATTTGGTTGTTGTACAGGGCAACATCAATGCACAACGTTATGTTGCAGATGTGCTAAATGCACATACCTTACCATTTATCCGTCAGCATGGTCCTGGTGTGACATTGATGCACGACAATGCCCGCCCTCACGTAGCCAGGGTCACCACTCAATACTTACAGCAAAACAACGTCGACGTCATGCCATGGCCCGCGGTCTCCCCGGATCTCAATCCCATTGAGCACATATGGGATGAGCTGGGCCGCAAAGCACGAGCTAACCATCAGATTGACAATGTTCGCGATCTTACACGGGCGTTACAACGGGAATGGGAGGAATTTGCCCAACGCACTGGTATTGCGTTACGTCACGTCGATGCGGCGTAGGATCATTGCATGCATTCATGCAAATGGTGGCCACACTGGTACTAACGAGATTTACTGAATTTGCCACATTACTTATTGAAATTCCATCTCTAAACATTTAAGTAACACATTTCTGAGTTTTTGTGATTTTTGATTTTGACCCCTACCGCCCTTGGCCGGTTATCTCTCGAATATTTAACAAGATATCCAAATGCAATTTATTGGCTTTGATACAGAAATGAATGAACTTGTTTTACCATTTTGATTTTTAAAAGTAACCCTTTTGGTTTTTGATGAATCTTTCCTTAAACATGGAGGGACGTTTCTAGTTTTGCTCAGTATAGCTAAAGCAGGCGGGACAATAAACTAATCACAGACATCATACAATTTAGCACAAATACTTGGATTGAACTGTTGTTTAAATTTACAACATATATCGGCATACTCTTGTTGAATTCAATACATATTTTTACCAAAATGCATGTTTTTCTCTCATATTTGTTATTTTGTGCAAATATTATTGAAATTGGTGAAGGAGTCAATGAGTTATTGAGAAAACATTAACTAGAAAATGTGTTCATAGAACACGGATGTCCCACATACCGTTTTGATAGACGAGTGACAATTCCAAGTCCAAAAGGGGAGATAATCCATGGCCCGGGGGTCGAATCAAAAATCGCATAGGGAAGCAACATACCAAGTCTCGGGTCTGTAGCTATTACGGTTTACAAGTTTTACGAGTTACAAGACAAACTTGCCAAAATTGTAAGTCGGAAAGGGGGAGATAATCCATGCGCATCTACTCATCATAAGGAAGCTACATACCAAGTTTCATGTCTGTGGCTATTAGGGTTTATAAGTTTTACGACTCGTAAGCCAAGCATGGAAAATTATAAGTCCAAAAGGGGGAGTTAATCAATGACCCCGGGGTCGAATCAAAAATCGAAATAAACTTTGAGCATCTACTCATCATAAGGAAGCTGCATACCAAGTTTCAGGTGTGTAGCTA
>CM055270.1:71328825-71535536 GCA_029237695.1 Conchocele bisecta | reverse complement strand
CCCACGAACTATAAGCCCTGAAAATGATGACACAAGACACACCCACGAGAGTGACGGAGTTGAACCAGATTGCTCTAACAATCGAACCAGAGTGTTACTCGCCACTGGATGACATACCGCATATAAAAAATCCCAAAAGACAGGCAGCTGGGCGGGCGGCGGCTGCCACCCGAAAAGTTAAACAAGATAAAATACTCGCCGAGCTTCGAGAGGCTAAACAGTCGTTGCAATCGGGGACAGAGACAGCAAAACATCTGAAGACAGAGTTGAGTACAACAACACCCCCAATTCACGAATTGGAAGCACACTCAAATTCAAAGAATTTGTCACCCAATCGAGGTTGGGCGAATCCGATTGAACCCAAATTCGTGAATTGGAGTTGGTTTGTTGGTGGTAGTCTGGCAGTTGTTGGTGCCCTGTGCGTGTGGAAATACCCGAAAAAAACAACCAGCCAGTGTTCAGAAGAAAGTTACTAAACACCAATCATCAACAATGTTGAATTTGGATGCGCCCCATTTAAACATTGATCGCGACCCCTTTTATATGCAATAATTATAACAATGGCTGAACAAGATGGTAAAATGTTAGTGAATGCGCTTTATCACGCCGTGGTGATATCGGGTTTCAGTATCGGGTATGCTCGACTATCAAAGATGGCCTAGGAGGAACCGCTCCAAATTGGACTTTACTGTGAGAGACGTAGGGCTCGCGACCTTAGATGTAGCGGCCGCAGTTTGGACCCGAGATTATCTAGTTAAAGCTGGAATTCTACCAGTTAATATATGGAAATAAATGGCTTCAATCGCAGTAATAGTAGGTGGTGCGCTTGTAAACGCATTGGCGTTCAGCGGTAGCAACTTTATATTCTCTAAAATGAAAAGCTCGAACGTGGATGAGGAGCGTAAGCGCCATGATTTAGCTGTAGAACAACTCAATAGCCCAAAGGAAGCGTGGTCGAAAAAACGAACCGCCCATCTGGACTGGGTCAATGAAGAGCTTCGCCGCGAAAATCACGCCGCACAAACTTTTCAGAACGTTGAAGAAGCCAACCGCGAGTACGCGCTGGCATATCCGCACAAAAGTCTCGATCCAATGGATCCCGAGCCCCAACTTTCAGATTTCTATGTACCGTCAGAGGCCCAAAAGGACCGCGAGATCGCGTTCATCGTCGTGGGAATGGGTGTGGTGGGTCTCGTCGGCTACTATATAAAATAATTAATTAATTAAAAAAACATTTTTTTTTTATAAATATATATATATAGAACGATGTTAGTTGACGAAACTTTATGACGCTATGATCGATGTAGGCTACACTGCCCAAAAACATCGTTTACCTGGTGCAAAGAGTATGATTCGTCTGGCCCGAGATTCTCTCGAGACGTGGCGCCAGGACGAAAAAGAGGCCACCCTTTTCGCAAAGCGGATGTTAGATTCCTCCACCAATCCTGGGGGATTGGACTCCCAATCGAGATTGAATGAATTAGATTCCCCTCTCCTGTTCCAACCCAAACGCGACTGGGGCTGCAGCGAAACTTCCAACAAAGGTTTATTATTAACGACGCAGTTACCGGACGAACTGGCGAGGGCATGTTGGAGATTGTCCGATATATTAGAATACTTCGCATACGATGAACACGCGCAAACTTGATACCAAACTAACGCGCAAGCTGTCGAATACATACTATAGCCACGCGGCTACTGGAAGGACTCACGGCCATCAAGAACCTCGCGGCGGCGACCAAGGTTTCAGAAAACGCTGTCAAGGAATGGCTCAAGAAGCAGGCCATCTGGCAGATCTATTTACCCGCGCCTCACAAATATTCCGCGGCCGAAATTCGACGTGCCGGTGCCGAGCCAAGTTCACCAAGCGGACCTCCTGTTTCTACCTCACGATCGCGTCGGTCGCAAGACGTACAAGTACGCACTGACAATCGTTGACGTAGCGAGTCGTTATAAGGGGGCTGAGCCGTTGGCCACTAAAGAGTCTAAGGAAGTGGCTGAGGCTCTTTCCCGAATATATAAGAGAGTCCTCTCAAATGGCCGAATCTTCTCCAGGTCGATCCCGGCCGCGAGTTCATGGGCGCGGTCTCTCATCTATTGTCTAAGCATAAAGTTTCTATCAGACGCGGCCGCGTCAACATCCACCGGGACCAGGGGATCGTGGAACGCTTCAATCGAACCTGGCTGAGAGACTGTTCGGACACCAATACGCAAAGAACTTGTAGACCCCCATTCACGATCGACCGAGTGGGTGGCCAGACTTCCCGCCGTGGTCTCCGCACTGAACGGAGAGGTGACCAGATTGATAGGTAAGAAGCCTGTAGATGCTATCAAGTTTAAAAGGGTGACGAGCAAGCCCTCTGCCGTCTCGCGCGGGCGACCCGTTGGTTTAGAGGAGCAGCGGCTTCCATCAGATATTGACGTCCGGTACCTTTATCACCGGGAGAGCTTGAAGGTGGCAGCCGCCGCGCGACTGATCCCGTGTGGTCAATGAATGTATATCATCTGGATCGATCTATTACCAAACCTGATGAGCCCGTGCTCTATTATTTGGGCTGATGTCCATCTCGCGGTTTTGTTCGCGAAGAACTTCTTATGGTACCTTCTGACACCCAGTTACCCCCGGATCGTTTAGAGTCTTTTAGTATTCTATCCTTTTTTCAGAGTTCTTTTTTTTACCTATCCTATAGGCTCTGTGTGCAACCCGTCTTCCATCACTCTCCTCTTGTCGTAGTACGCCGAGAGTCCTAATTTTTGTTGACAGTACGTCTTCATCACCCCGTTAATCATTCGGAATCCCCTGTTCTCCGCCATATCCCTACCCCCTTCGAGAGCACTCTTATACCTTCCCCAAGTCAGATCGTTAGATCTCTTCGACATCCCCTTGGCCGAGTGCTTAGATTTTCCATCACCACTCACGTATAAGTAACACTTGCTACACAGAGCGATGGCTCTATCTCCCTCGAATTCCAGCTTGAACAATCCCGGAGTTCTGTTGCTCCACGCGTCCCACGCCAACCACTCGGTCTTTCTTCTCCTTGTTGAACTTTCTCTTCATCTTCTTTCTCACCACCTTCGCCAGCGTCTTCTCCGACAGCGCGAAGTACATGCTGTCAGTGTCCATCTGTATCAGTTCGAAATCTCCGCGATCCAGTACTTGTCCAAGAAATCGTAGTAGAACTCCAGCATCCGGAGCTTGGCCAACTGGTAGACCGCTATGCCACACTGAAACGGTCTGTTGATCACCACTCGAGTCTTCCTGCTCGATATTCTCGTAAGCCTCCCCAATCTCTCCAGGTCTTCGAACCACGCCGACCTCAGTGCCCGGTCGACAGTCTTCTCATCCTTCGTATATGTGGTGTTCAGGTGTCTCTCTTGTGCCTCTATTAGCTTGCCACAACACGCGTGCCAACCAGTTTGAATATCTCCGCCAACACCGTCTTGCTCTTGTCTACGTCCCCCGTCCGTCTGGCAGCGGTGACCTCTTCCACGAACCACTGAAACGGTTTGCCGGGCGTGTAGTCTATCACCCTATGCACCGCCTTGATGATCAGACCGTGCTCCAGATACCACTTTAGCAGTGGGGAGTATATGATCATCTTCTTGGCGGACATTGCCCACGAGCTTTCTCTGTCCTTCGACCCTTTTCCTCCCGGTACCGGCCAGTAGTCCTTCATGTGCTGCGGAACATCGTTCTCATCGATTTCTTGATTAACGAACAGCGGTGACATTTCCGAGAACTTGTCTCTCAACGTTTCCGGGACCTCTATATCCAACTCCGCAAATCCGAACCACTTTTCACTCCTGACCTTCCTCACGAAACAGTCTATATACGACTGTCTTTCCGGGTCGTCACACGTCCATATCGTCTCCTCCCCGCACGGCATGTCTTTCGACAGGGTAGACAGATACAGTGCATTGGCGTCGTACCCCATCACGCCTTGCACATCTTCTCCTCCCGACTACCTACCTGACCCCTGATCGTCGACCTGCCAGCCTCTGCGTATCTGGAGAACACTATGGACGGACCACCGACCAATCCCTGCTTCATCATCTCATAAGTTTCAGATTTCGGTGACCACAGCTCGGGTGTGTCCGCCTTCCCATCGATCGTCCCACGAAGTAGGTACTGAAGGGAAACACCGGGCAGAGACAACAGCATCCTTGAGTATATCCACACCTCTTCCTCTGTAGAACTCCGTCATCTTAGTTAGAGCCTCTAGGAACGGTCCGACATCCAAGTCGTTGTAGTGTTGCAACCATTCCTTGAACGTCTTCATCCCATTTTCTTGGAATACCTTCTTACACTCTTTCCACTCGGACAACGACAGTAGGAACTCACCCTTCAACTTCGAGTACCACTCGGGATAGTCTGGCAGCCCCGGATGGTCGAGCTTGTCCGCGCTATCGAACCACTCGTACGGGAAGTGAGACTTTATCGTTTTACAGTCGTACGCCTTAACCCACCGGTCGTACGTGGTACCGGGTCCCAGATACTGGATGATGTCGAGAAATCTAAACTCCGGGGTAAACAGAAACATCGTCGTGCTGGCTCTCTTTCCGACCATCACCTTAGTCACGGTGGCCGCCAACTTCTCGACAAAGTACTGCTTGATGAGGTTCAGGTCGTACCTGCTATAGTTGAACCCCACCACCGGGACTTGGTCAATCCAAGAGACAATCTTTGCTTGCTGAGACTTCGATAGCATATCTATATCGGCCGGCAGATACTTCTTCCTAACCCCCCCCTCCCTGATTGCCTTGCCTCTCATCTGTAGCTCGGTCACGAACTTCTCGACTAGCGTGTCAGGATCTCGTTCGCAGATGTGGGTTATCCCTTCATGCATCGTATCCCCAAAGACACAGATATAGGAACGTGCTCGACCTCGAAGGTCAGGTCTTTGGTGGGTTGAGTGGTTTTTTGACTTGTCGAGATACGCCTCGAAGTCATATACTATCTGGTGAGGGTACAGAGTCGTCTCCTCCTCGCGCGGTGATTGTGGATAGTAGGTATTCACCTCATTCAACCACTCGCACTCCCACATCACCACCAGCTCGTAACCCGCCTCCCTTATCTTGGCGTCTCGAATTTTCGTCTTCCTGTACCTCATATACAGCGCTGTCTTACCGTGATGAATCGGACACCCGTGCCAGTAGCATCCGTGAAAAAACTGAAACACGGTCTTGGTCTCGTGACAATATCCATCGACAGGATCGCCGGCCACCCACCTCTCTCCACCGTGACCGCATCTCGCGTGATGTATGTGCTTTCCCAATCTCTCTTCTTCTCTGCTCAACCATTGAATCGATCTCTCGCTCGCTGACCCCTTGGGATAGAACGCCTTCTCGTATGCAGACTGTGGTCTCTCTGCGATCTTACCTGGACATGTCACCAAGGTCTTCCCACCCATGCAGGTGGTCGCGTGCCTGTGCATGTTACACGACTTTGTGAACCGTTGTTGGCATCCGGAGCACCCGTACTCGTTCGTCATCTTGCGGAGGTTCGTTATGAGGAAAGAGTGACCTCCAAAAACATTCCTATCGTCATTGTCTTCTCCCCAACCACATCGTAATTTGCCGGAACCTTCATGATATACCACACTCCCTCGTCGGTGGGCTCGTAAACGCGAATGCCCATCTTGAAGTCTCTTCGACCTTCTTAATATCTTTCAAGGGAATTCCCTTACTATCCGGTCCGTTATCGTGACCGAGATATTCGTTAGCTAGAGTTCGTGCATTCTCACAACAGCGGTCTGGTCTCCCTCCACGGTGGATGGCTATGCACCTAAACAGACACAAGTAGTCGCGTACGTGTCGACGGAATACATTCCCTTTTTCTGTCTTAACCAGTCTGGGAGTTTTCCCCGCTCCCATGAGAAGTTGTTGAGCGTCGATGATCATCTTCACTCGACCGATATCCAACGAACGAAGGTCCATTTTGTGTTTGGTCTATCAACTTTGTCGATGTCCATTCGACCTTTCTCTCTATCGGATATCCAACTCTCGGCTTTGGCGATCTCGTTTATCCACGGACCTGCCCTTTGATGATTTGTGATAGATCATAGTAGCGTCGGTGTCTATGTTCCTAATACCGATACGAGCACGAATACCTCAGATAACACGCCGTGGTCATCTCTGGACGAATTTTATTCATTATGCGATTAGCGATCTCCCCTCATCACCCCCCTCTCGAAAGTCCATACTATCTTCCTCCTACCCCTATCAACAGTTTCCCTAACTTCGGCTTCTTCGGCGAGAATCCTGGGACCCTCCTCCACCAAAGCTCTGGCGATATCTCTCCTACTCTTAGGAGGTCTCCCAACCAACCCTTGATAAATCTTATTGTAGTACGCCTTGAATAGTGGTTTTCTACGCGCGCTGGGATCTTCTTTTACACGCTGCGCGTAAGCAGTGGCGCGCAGACTGGCCGTCGTCTCGTTCTCCAATTTCTCGGAGTTTTTCAGGTCAGTCAGCAGTCGTCGTCCGAAATCAAACCGCACGTCGCAGCCTCTCCTCGTAGACGATGGCTGCGCGTCACTTATCCTATCTGCTATATCTTTCTTGAGTCTCAACCTCTTAGGGAAATTCCCCAACTCTTAGCTTGCTCTCTCATTTGCTTTATGGTAGAAATTATACTGAGTATAACCAATAGATTTTTATCTTCAATAGGGTGTAAGTTTATTTGTAATAAATGTATGACAGATTGCTGTAATATACTGAGTATAACATAGGGATTCTTATCTCTAATAGGGTGTATCTTCTCATGTCATAAATATATGGTCTCGTTGATGATATGTTCTCATACATACCCGCCGAACAGTAGGTGTGTTTTTAAAAAAAATTATGCTTACTCCCCCCTTTGTGTTTGGAAAAATTAAAATTATGCCTACTCCCCCCTTCGTGTTTTGAAAAATTAAAATTACTCCCATTCTCATAAATATTCTCATAAAAATGGAGGAAAATCTGAGTAGTATATAAGAGTCATTAATTATAGCACCACCTGGTGGGAGGCACCACGTGTAGCCGGTGGCTTCCAGAGGGTGGTGGTATCATTTTGACTCTTATATACTACTGAGAAAAATAAGAGATTTATAAAATGAGGAATTACGCACCCACCAAAAGGTCTTCCAACACCCCGCCTATTTTTTGCTCTGACTATAGGGGTTTTCTTCCAATCTTCTCTAGATACATTCATTATAAATTCATCAAATTTCCAAATCATTTTAAGGCGTCTGGTTCCAATATGATACTTCTTTCTAATTTCGTAGGCAGGAATAATCCCGCGAGATCGAAGAATATCGACCACATCTCCGTTGCTAATATCAGACTTAGGCATAATTCGTTGATAATTACTTTTATAGAATAATGTTTAACAGAAATGAAAACTAATTAAATAATATCCCCCACCCGGTAAAAGTTTACTGAGTAATTACTGAACAATTAAACCTAATTGTAAACAATTATTAAATAAGAGTAAAAATGGATTGTGAAAGATGCGGCAGAAAGTTTAGCACCAAAGCCCACCTGAGCAGGCACCTCGAAAGAAAAACAATATGCAAAACTCCAGAATTTTTATGTTCCGCATGCGGCAAATAATTTTCAAGTAGGCAGACACTTTCCAGACATAAACAATATCGCTGTTCCGGGGGGTCATCATTCTGTTCCGGGGACTCACGCTATAGTGGGTTTTCTATTTTTAAAGAATTAAATGCTAACCGTACAAATAATTTTTAAAAACTAATCAAAAGTTTACTCAGCAATTACTAGTAATTACTGAACAATGCTAACAATTACTGAACAATGTTTAACAATTACTAAGCAAATTAATCCATATCTGGATCATATTGGGGATCTTGATAACTTGGGTGCCGCTGGCGTATATCATATGGATTACGATGAAGAGGAGGGGCATAGTGTGATTTTAATCCAACGGGCTCTCTTCTAACAGCTATAATTGGTAGAGAAGGCGGGTTTCTGCCATTTTTTATTACAAAATAAAAAATCAATCCACTACCCAAACCCGCTAAAAACGCCATTTGACAACCTATCCAAGAAGAACTAACACAAGCCTTTTTATCACCAGTTGAATCCGCGAATCCCACACCATCGCTTGTTTGAGGCTCACCCTCACTCCCTTCACTACTTGAATAGGAAGATTCGGCGTCACCACCACTTGATTCGACATCATAATCTTTCAAATCCAGAGTGGAATCAACTTGATCAAAGGAGTTCAAAGGTTGTATATTATATTTTATTATCTTCTTCTTAGAAATACCTTTTTGACATATTTCCCGATATCTCGTTGTTCCTATTTTATATTGCTTCTTAATTTCTGCGGGGGTTTTAACCCCACACATAGCCTTGATATCTTTTTCATCTAAATCAGTAAGGGTCGTCTTTGCTGGCATGTTTACAATAACATTTAATATTTATATATATATTAATGTATATCTTTTTCATACAACTCGGTAGGTCTATTTTTTTCCACATTTTTGAATGATTTATAAAAAATAAAAAAGGGGGGACCATTAATTTATTAATTAAAAAATAAAGGGGGGGGCGCACAAAGGGGGGACCAAGCACAATTTTATTTTTTTAAAGCGGGATAAATCGTGGTCATGACCACAAAAACCGTGGACACAGAAAACCGTGGTCATGCCCACAAAAACGTGGTCATGACCACAAAATAAAATTCAGTTACACTCACAAAATTAAGTTAAAATTTTTCCAAATTTTATTAATAATACTATGGATAACTTTATAAAGAAAAATAATCTTTAAAAGTATTGGGAGTAAATTTAACTAATCTAACTTACTTTAAACAATGGTACAAAACTAAATTTTAACTTAACTTTGAGAGTGTAACTGAAATATATTTTGTGGTCATGACCACGTTTTTGTGGGCATGACCACGGTTTTCTGTGACCACGGTTTTTGTGGTCATGACCACGATTTATCCCGCTTTAAAAAAATAAATTGTGCTTGGCCCCCACTTTGTGTTTTTAAAAAATAAAATTGTGTCTGGTCCCCCCTTTGCGATTTTTAAAAAATAAATTATGCTTGGTCCCCCCTTTGTGTTTTATAAATCATTCAAAAATGTGGAAAAAAATAGACCTACCGAGTTGTATGAAAAAGATATACATTAATATATATATAAATATTAAATGTTATTGCAAACATGCCAGCAAAGACGACCCTTACTGATTTAGATGAAAAAGATATCAAGGCTATGTGTGGGGTTAAAACCCCCGCAGAAATTAAGAAGCAATATAAAATAGGAACAACGAGATATCGGGAAATATGTCAAGAAGGTATTTCTAAGAAGAAGATAATAAAATATAATATACAACCTTTGAACTCCTTTGATCAAGTTGATTCCACTCTGGATTTGAAAGATTATGATGTCGAATCAAGTGGTGGTGACGCCGAATCTTCCTATTCAAGTAGTGAAGGGAGTGAGGGTGAGCCTCAAACAAGCAATGGTGTGGGGTTCGCGGATTCAACTGGTGATAAAAAGGCTTGTGTTAGTTCTTCTTGGATAGGTTATCAAATGGCGTTTTTAGCGGGTTTGGGTAGTGGATTGATTTTTTATTTTGTAATAAAAAATGGCAGAAACCCGCCTTCTCCACCAATTATAGCTGTTAGAAGAGAGCCCGTTGGATTAAAATCACACTATGCCCCTCCTCTTCATCGTAATCCATATGATATACGCCAGCGGCACCCAAGTTATCAAGATCCTCAATATGATCGAGATATCGATTCATTTGCTTAGTAATTGTTAAGCATTGTTCAGTAATTGTTAGTAATTACTCAGTAATTGTTAAGCATTGTTCAGTAATTACTAGTAATTGCTGAGTAAACTTTTGATTAGTTTTTAAAAATTATTTGTGCGGTTAGCATTTAATTCTTTAAAAATAGAAAACCCACTACAGCGTGAGTCCCCGGAACAGAATGATGACCCCCCGGAACAGCGATATTGTTTATGTCTGAAAAGTGTCTGCCTACTTGAAAATTATTTGCCGCATGCGGAACATAAAAATTCTGGAGTTTTGCATATTGTTTTTCTTTCGAGGTGCCTGCTCAGGTGGGCTTTGGTGCTAAACTTTCTGCCGCATCTTTCACAATCCATTTTTACTCTTATTTAATAATTGTTTACAATTAGGTTTAATTGTTCAGTAATTACTCAGTAAACTTTTACCGGGTGGGGGATATTATTTAATTAGTTTTCATTTATGTTAAACATTATTCTATAAAAGTAATTATCAACGAATTATGCCTAAGTCTGATATTAGCAACGAAGATGTGGTCGATATTCTTCGATCTCGCGGGATTATTCCTGTCTACGAAATTAGAAAGAAGTATCATATTGGAACCAGACGCCTTAAAATGATTTGGAAATTTGATGAATTTATAATGAATGTATCTAGAGAAGATTGGAAGAAAACCCCTATAGTCAGAGCAAAAAATAGGCGGGGTGTTGGAAGACCTAGAAGGGTGGAGTTGGTGGGTGCGTAATTCCTCATTTTATAAATCTCTTATTTTTCTCAGTTATGAATTTATATTGAACACTTGTTTCCAGTATTGTATATAAAGCAAATCTGAATAAGATATGCCGAAAACTTTTGTTAGTCGAGAAGCGTTAGTAGATATTCTACAATCTCGTGGGATTATTCCTGCCTACGAAATTAAAAATAATTATCATATTGGGTCAAGACGGCTTACAGAGATATGGAAGTGTGATGAGTTTATATTGAGCCTATCGAGAGAAGATTGGAAAAAACCAAAGGAGAAGGAAAGGTTGTGGTTCCTGTTAGAAAAAAGCACGTAAAGCCGTGTATAACCCCCAAGTCTTGTGCTCCGCGCCCTTTAGCGGTCTAAATAAGTAGTGTGGGTGTGAGAGTGAGAGTTGTTATTATTTTTTTAGCATAAATTTGAGAATGTTGTTCATTTTATCGTAAAAAAGGCCCCCATTATTTATACTTTTTGAAAAACTACCCTCTACATTTTCATAAATGGTTTCCGAAAGCGGTTCTGTATGAATTCCGTCTGATAAAACTCTTCTCTTATCGTAGTAGGCGGAAAGCCCTAGCTTATTCTGTGTGTATGTTTTCATAACTCCATCCTTCATTCTAAACCCCCTATTTATACCCCGATCTATTTCGGTGTGGTGTAGAGCGTCCTTATACCTTCCCCATGAAAGAGTGTTTTGCCTTGCGGATAGTCCTTTAGCCGAATGTTTTACTTGAGCGTTTTCTGGTTTCTCCGTAAGATAACACTTGCTGCATAGTGCGATTATCCGATCTCCCCGAAACTCTGTCTTGAAAAGTCCTGGTTCTCTATTGCTCCATTTATCCCACGCTAACCATTGGTCTTTGTTTTTGTTGAAACTTTCTAACATGTGTGGTTTTATTATATCCTCAATTTCTCCACTAACTCCCATGTACAGGCTGTCAGTATCCATTTGTATTAGTTCAAAATCCGATCTATCAACGTACTTGTCCATAAAATCGTAATAGAACTCTAACATTCTAAGTTTTGCGTATTGATAAACTGCAATCCCACAGTGAAACGGTCGAGTCATTGCAGAAACTACCCTTCTGGAAGATATTTCGTAAGTGTCTCCTATTTCCTCAAGATCGTGAAAATATGCCGATCTCAAAGCCCTGTCTACACAGACTTCGTCTTTCGTATAATTGGTGGTGAGGTGGTTTTCTGGAGACTCGATCATTTTTCCACAACATGAGTTTCCTAGTAGTTTCATTATATCAGCAATTGGAGCTTTTGAGCTATCAACATCTCCGGCTCTCCTAGTTGCTGTTACTTCGTTTACAAACCATTCAAAGGGTTTTCCTGATTTGTAATCTATAACTCTGTGAAGTTCTGTTATTATTAATCCATGCTTAAAATACCATTTTAGAAGCGGTGCGAACAACAATATTTTTTCTGCCGACATCGCCCCAACTAGGTTTCTACCTTCCCCTCGGGTTCTGTTTGTCTCTCGTAAATATTCGAGCATGTGTTCGGGAACTTCGTTTTCCTCGACAACACGATTTATAAATATTGGAGACATTTCTGAAAACTTTTCCTTTAGGTTTGTGGGAACTTCTATATCAACTTCGGCAAATCCAAACCATTCCTCTGATAAAACCTGTTTGGAGAAGCGGTCAATTTTTTTTCTGTTAAAAGGGTGTGGTACTGTGAAGAGACGTCCCTGCCCGCATTGCATCTCTTTTCGTAATGTTGATAAATACAAAGCATTTGCATCAAATCCTAATACTTCTTGACAGAGCTTTCCCTCACCCTCTGGGGGCGATCTAATCTTGGTAATACCGGCTTCTGCATATCTTGTAAATACAATTGACGGCCCTCCTACTAGTGCCCCTTTCATCATTTTGTATACTTCTTTTTCTGGAGCAAATAGTGGTGGACAAATTGTGTCTGCCGCCTTGCTCTCTTTTGTTGGGTATGATTTTACGTAGCTTTTTATTGAGCCTCTAAGAATATATTGCAGGGCAACTCCTGGAAGGGTAACCGCGTCTTTAAACATATCCACCCCTTTTGCATTATAAAAGTTAGACATTTTTCCGACGGCTTCAATAAATGGACCTACGTCTAAATCGTTGTAGTATTTTAACCAATTTCTAAACGTCTTCATACCTTGTGCTTTGAAAATCCCGTTGCACTCTTTCAATTCTTTTTCTTGTAATCATTTTGTCCGGGTTAAGTTTGTTAGACCAGGATTTTAGTGGTGGTAATCCCTCGTAATCCAACTTCGCTGGAGAGTCAAACCATTCGTACGGGAAGAAGGACTTTTTCCCCCTCACAACCGTACTTTCGTCCATCTATCATAATCAATCCCTGGCCCATATATAATTTTACATCCAGAAACCTGAATTCTGGGTAAACATGAAATAGTTGTTTTAGTTTTCTTTCCAACTAGGATTTTCTTTGTCGTATCTGTTAAGACTCCTACTAGGTGCTTCTTTATTAAGTTGAGATCGTATGTGCTGGAGTTGAACCCTAAACGGGTACTTGTGAAATCCATCGTTCGATCTCCCGCCTTTGTGGGGCACAAAGCTTGTTCATTTCTGTTGGATATCCGTAGATTTTATCTTTCCCAACTACTTCGCGGATTGCTTGACCCCTTTTCTGTAAATCTTCTATAAATTTTTTTTACCAGCTTAGCGGGGTCATTATCACATATGTGGGTTATGTTTTTATTCATGGTGTCCCCGATACTTACACTTATTGGAACGTGTTCGTTTATAAATTCTAACCATAGCTCTGGATTATTTTTCTCTTTTGAGCTATCTAAATAAGCCTCAAAATCGTACACAATCTGATAAGGATATGTAGTTGTAGGGGGTAGTTCTTTCTCGGCAGAAGTTTCTGTGGGTCCCCATAAATCATATTCACATTCCCAAATGGTTAATAACTCGAACTCTTTTCTGATCAACGCATCTCGTGCTAGAGTTTTTTTATGTATTTTTCTTTTCTATTTGGTCTCTACAGTGTTTTGGGCATCCGTGCCATTTACATCCGTGAAATGGTAAACCGTCTTCGACTCAGAACAAAATCCGTCAACTGGGGCTCCCGTAATTAATCTTTCTCCGCCGTGACCGCACACCGCAGTGTGAATGTGTGGGCTTTGAATGGATTTTACCCAAGAAATAGACTTTTTACTGCATTTCGGTTTTGGATAGAAGGCCTTTTCAAATGCGGAAAGTGGTCTATCTATTCTTTCCCCTTTACATGATACCGTTGTTTCCCCCTTCATACATGTTGCTGGCGTTTGTCTTGTTACACAGTGTGCTTGTGTAAATCGTTGCTTGCATTCAAAACAGCAATAGTTTTTACAGGCTTTATTCACATTGGTAATTAGAAACGCGTGATCGTTGTAAATACCAATTTTCATTTTGGTTGTACCAACTTCGTCGTAGTGCGCGGCAACTTTTCTTAGAAACCACGTTCCATCTTCTGTTGGTTCGTACGCGTCTATTCCTATTTTAAAACACTCTTCGATTTTCTTGATGTCCTCAATGGTATTGCTCCGGTTGGTGGTTCGCGCCGTTTCGTTTCACAGAATTTCAAGTATGTGTATCTTAAATCTTCTGTCTTTGGTGAAACTTCTGTCGGCTCGTAGCCCTTCTGTAGTGTGAAGGGCTAAAACATCTGAATATACCGCGATCATCGTTAAAAGTATCTAGTGGTTTAATTCCTTTTTTATATCGTAACCACTCTGGCAACCTACCCCCGGCAACTTTTTCAGATTTCATTCCTATATCATTCGTAGATGTTGCGTATGTTAATTTAACATTTATACTTAACCATCTAACAAAACTCCACTTTGTGTTGGGCCTGTCTATTTCATCTATGTTTAGTCTCTCCTCCTCTTGTTTCTTAACCCATTTTTTCACCTCTTCGTGTCCACTGAACCATGTGCTTCCAAAATGTTTTTTATAAAATATTAGCGTTTTAGGTTTTCCTCTCGAATCTTTATTCTCGTGATGAATTAGTCTGTATGAAAATGAATACCTAAGATAAAAGTTCCCCGTGAAAAGTGGTTCCAATTCCTTCATTATTCTATCGGTGTTGTCGGTGAACCTTTGAATTTTCTTCTCATGGTTACATTTCGGTTATCCTTCGCCCTTTATCTATTGTCTTGTCTTTCTTTTGGTAGTCCTCTAGAATTTCCTCCCCTTCCACTATTATATTTTTTAATAACTCCGTTTTCTTCACTCTTTTTGTGGCTTTTCCCTATATTTTTACTTCGAAGGGTTAATGTCGCCTCATCAGCAAGTCTCTGTGCTATCTTTTCTACATCTTTATCTTCTATTTTCTTGAACGCGCCTTTGGTGTGGGCTCTGCGAAATATTTTCATGTACTCCTCATTTTTTGTCTCATTTATAAGTTTTGTAAGCCCCTTCTCCCTCAACCTCAGTGAAAATACAACACCATCTTCACCAACTCGGAACGTAATTCCCTATTTTTTGGTGATGGGCTTTGTGGTACTCTCCTTTCTATCTTACCATGGCTTGTGGAAGATAATTTTGGAGCTTTTGTCATAATTTTTTCTGTGACGTGTGACATTTTTAATTTTTCTCTTATATCTGAGTAAATATAATATGTTTTCAAAAATATTATTATTTAATTATACTTAAATGTGGCGTTTCTTTAATTGAACTTTCTTTTATACTTTAATTTTCGTTAACACACATTTCTATTTCACCAAACTTGATAAAATAATAAAGTCCCTCCCACAGGAAAACCTTATTTTATAAATATTGGTATAGTGGGTTATTTTACCTCGTTTCGACTCCCTGTTTTATGTACTTTCCCAAAAACGACATGCGGGTCCTAGGCCACTTTTTTAAAAACCGAAATATGGGACGGATTGGTTTAAAACTGCTTATAGGAGGGGGGAGTGTTTTCGACTGCTTTTTTCTTTTTGTGTCTTCCAACCAATAAAAACAACCTCGAGTTGTTTTTATTGGTTGGGAGACACTTTTTGAGTCGCATATTCCCTCTTGGGGTGATATGTGGGGTCTACTCTATTCCTAACCCCCCGCGGTAATGAACTAATACCTTGTATACTACTCCTGATTTACAATGAGACTCTTTAAGCCGGACACCTTGGGAGCCTCCCATGGTGTCCGATTTAGAGAGGTTTCACTGTAACAAAAGTATTACACTGTTTTGTGGACTGCTACATTTCCGGTCTCCGGCATGTTATTTCGGCTCCGTCGTGACAGCTCAATTTCTCTTACGACAACCCAGGTGAATTGTTTATTGTTTTGCAACAAGTGTAGATCCAGATCAGCGACCAGTGTGAATCCAAATCAGCCTGTGCATCTGCACAGTCAAATCAGGATCTGCAATGTCCGCCATTCCACCAATGAAAAACATTTGACAGTTCAGTTTTTTATGACATCGGCTGATCAATGACCTTCAAAACTCAAGGTGCACGATCAAGTGGTTACTACAACAACAACAACAAGAGCTGAAAGTGTTGAAAGCTCACCCACTTCAAAGTAAGTAGTATTTGATATTTTCCTTAATATGCAACGGATTTTGATAAAATATGGCGCAGCAGACGCTTCTTCATGATCTGCATTTGGTGGTCCCGGGTGTTCGGCACATACTTATGTCTGTTTTGCGAAGAATCGATTTCCGTGTCGGTATTGTCTGTAAACACGGAAGTCGATTTTTCGCAAAGACGACAGAAGTTTGGTCCAACTTATACAGACCACCACATGCAGCTTAACAAGTCGCGTTTGATGCGCCATATTTCATAAAAATCCGCTACATAATAAGGACAAAATACAAGAATATGAACTTTGAATCGGACGGCTTCTGGAAGTTTCAGTACTTGTTGTTGTTGTTGATTATACACCTTGAAACTGTGTGAATGTCTGAACGGAAATAGCCGAACAGCGACACGTAATTGACTTTCGTTAATCTTAAAACTATTTGTGCACGGATATAATTATTATTAATACATGTGCATAATGTATTATGAGACACCAACAAAATATAAACTAAATTATGGTACTCCACCGCAGTATATATAGTAAATACATGGTTTAGTGCCGTCGATTATAACATATATTCGGTTGAGCCTTAGACAGCTTTATTGGGGCGAGCTTTAGCGAGCCCTATATAGTTGTCGGGGCGAAACAGAATATATTTTATATTCGACGGCACTAATTATGTATTTAATTTATACCTCATACTAAACTTAATTGTTTGAACGTTCATGACGTCCTATTTTGACGTCATTCCCTCGCCATACGTCACAAATTCAGCGACGTCATTAAAAGCAAAATGGCGGCGTCCACGCTCGGTAGATTCGGTATTGTACCTGATTAAATCTCCGATTTATTTACGTTGCGCTTCAATATTGGCTGTATTTAGAATTACACAGTTGTCATAATAAGCATTGCAATCAAAATGGACATGTCATTGTCGTTGATTACGTCGCATATACTGTACAAATGGACACAATTCAGCTGAACCGACAGCAATTTCGATTTTAAAATTCGCCGCCATCTTGAATTTGCTGTTGAGACTGACCAATCAGAGGCCACGATTAGGGGTCAAAGGTGAAAAAATAAAGACAAAAACGGCACTTCATGTATATTAGGCTACTTCAGGTATATTAGGTTACTTCAGATATAAACAACATTTATTCAATCCCTTTTATTATGCTACATGGAGCAATGGTTGCGGTATAAGGTTTTCATATATAACGTTCGCATTTATAGTGAGGAAACATATAACAATCAAAGGACTGAACGTCCTGAAATTCTTCGCAGTATGGGTTTGTGGATGCCAAATAGACTCATAATTAACCTAGAGTGGAAAGCATTTCGCGAAAAGTAAGAGCGGCAAATTCACAGCAATAACAACAACAACTCATTTTCAAAAACCTTACGAAAATTGGTCCATGTCATGACAGTTCCAGTATATGAGGGGGTTTGTCGATCTCTAAAAAGATAACAAGATGCCCTCTATAGACAAACGACATGATGTCGTGATCTGCCTAACAGTACTCAAATAAAGAAACAATTTAGCACACAAAGAAGCAAATAAAACATTTATCCCACTGAAAATGCGATCAACCTAAGTTATTAGAACTTATTTTTATGGCGTGTATTTAAACAGTTCAACCCGCACAATATGTGCTGCGACCGACATAAGCTCATTTGCATAAACTTTGTAAGACCTCAAATTTGGATGTTGGTTGTATAATTCTGGATTAAAAAAGAAAAACACTAGTTCGCTGGACTTGTCCCCGACTTTTCTAGCCTGCACACACACATACACGACACGAGCTTTACGTAGCTTTTTATCGTGCCCGTGTTGTACAGGGACATCAAAAAAACATGGAATCCCTACTTATGGATCCATGCGTATACGGTTTAAAACAACAACGTGTTCAAATCGAAATGTATCTACTATGTCACATAATGTAGTGATTGTAATGTAATGATATTCTTCTCACGAACCGCCAGACGGATTTCAACGAAACTTGACAGGAATGATCGACAGACAATGCTCTTTCAGATTTGTAAAAATGGTGACCAAGGGTTCAAAAATGGTCGGGGCCTGGGGGTCTTGTCACATTTGACCGAATAGGTCATGTCATATACCAAATCAAAGGTATCGAGGAGACTCACTCTGTATAATTTATTGTCGAAATCGAATGATTGTGTCATACAAGATGGCCGCCGATAGGTCAATGGGCCATCATGTAATTAGACAGTTCTAACGTCTTCTTTTCGTGAACTGCTTGGCCAATGTTGGTCAGACTTCACAGGGATGATCTATGGGTGGGAGGCATGTCGGATTTGTAAATTAGGATGTTATCGCATAATCAAAGAGGGCCGTCGTGGAAAAGTATGTCAAATTCTTAAAACAACTTCTCACGAACAGCCAGACCTATTTCAACGAAACTTTGCAGGAATTATCGATAGTCAATGCTGTTTGAGATTTGTTAAAATGGTGGCCCCGGGGTCAAAAATGGGCGGGTCATGGTGGTCAATTAGGGGTCAAAATTCACATTTGACCGAATATGGTCATGTCATATATCAAATCGAACGTATCCACAAGACGATCACTCAGGAGTATTTGTTGTCGAAATTGGATGATTACGTCATCCAAGATGGCCGCCTAAAGGTCAAAAGATCATCCTTTTATTAGAGATTTCTAACATCTTCTACTCATGAACCGCTGGGCCAATGTTGGTCAAACTTCACAGAGATTATCTATCGGTGGGGGCATGTCAGTTTGTAACTTTGGAGGTCGTCGCCTAATCCAAGATGACAACCATGGAAAAGTAGATCAAATTCTTAAATAACTATTCTGCTCACGAATCGCCTGGACAATTTCAACGAAACTTGGCAGAAATGATCGATAGTCAATGTTGTTTCACATTTGTTAAAATGGTGGCCCCGGGGCCAAAAATGGGGGGTCAGTGGGGCGTGGGATGAAGTATGTGTCAATTTTCACATTTGACCGAATATGGTTATGTCATATATCGAAGGTATTGAAGAGAAAATCACTCTGGGGTGTATTTTTTGTCGAAATCGGATGATTACGTCATCCAAGATGCCCACCGAAAGGTCAAAATGTTATCCTTTAATTAGAGAGTTCAAACGTCTTCTTATTCTGAACCGCTTGGCCAATGTTGGTCAAACTTCACAAGGATGATCTATGGGTAGGGGTATGTCAGATTAAATTTCAACAAAGCCTGACAGGAATGAGTGATAGTCAATGCTGTTTCAAATTTGTTAAAATGGTGGCTCCAGGATAAAAATTGGGCAGGGTCGGAGGGGCCAACAAGGGGACATATTTCACATTTGACCGAATATGGTTATGTCATATATAAAATCGAAGGTATTGAGGAGACGATCACTCTGGATCATTTATTGTCGAAATCGGATGATTATGTCATCCAAGATGGCCGTCGAAATATCAATTTTAATTAGAGAGTTCAAACGTCTTCTTCTCGTGAACTGTTCGGCCGATGCTGACCAAACTTCACAATTATTGTCTTTCAGTTCAACATTTACACAGTTTTAAAATTGGAGAACGTCACATAATCCAAAGTTGGACAAAATATTTAAACAATGTCTTCCCATTACAATCACCAGACTGGTTTCGACAACAGGAATAATGAAGGTATAAAGCTCTCTCAGATTTACTTGCATATATATATATAAAAAACAGGTGAGCGATATAGGGTCAAAACACGGCCTTCTTGTTTAGATTTAATATGTTTATAAATAATAACCAAACGTTCACAGGTACAAACGCACATGGCTTGTTTCAACTGTTGACAACAAATAACATTTATCTCAAATTTCGAAGTTCTATCCAACCATGAGGTTATTTAGTATCTCCTAATTAGGAGTTAGTATCTCCTAATTAGGAGATATCTATATTTTAGCATTGGCACCAGGACGCTGCCATACTTTTCTCACACCGACAATCGTGTATATATGAGACACGCAATGTGATTTCGTACTGTCATGTTTCTAACAAGCATTGTAGATCGCTATCTCGCTACAGGAATGTGCTGTTTGATTAGGAGCTAGACTCGTCAGACATCCCATAAGCCCCATTTCTCCAGACACAGCCGTGTACATATTTACAGCTACAACGGCACAGTCTCGTATGAAATGATGGAGTCAGCCTGGACCACCGACATGCCGATGTACACGAATCTGGGATTGCATGGTGAGTCGAGCATATTATCAAATACGATGTGCAGCAGCATGTGCAGCAGCTGCAGCAGTAAACGACTTAACAAAGTCGCGGGAATACTGGACGAGGCCTTCCGGCCTTCGTCCTGTATTCTCGCGACTTTTCCAAAATACGAGCCTGTCTGCCTACCTGCGCTATGTCAACCGTATGTATCAAATTTCATTAAAAAATGTTGGTGAAATGTTCATCATGATATACATGTATATAACTAATAAATGAATGTTAAATTTAATGTGTTTGAAATGTTTAAATGATGTCCTAAATAATTGAAAATGGCCATCATACTTGCTAACAAAACACACAAAGCTTATATAAGGACGAATGGACGAAGTCAGTGTCATTAAATCTCAAAGATACATGTAACAGGTAGCCGGAACGACGTCGACATTGAGGTGATACATGTAATAAAACAATATTGATGGCCACAAATGGTGGTAATATGTTAATGATGTCATGGAAATGCTTGATATTCAGATTTCTATCATTTATGGGCATTGTGCTATATTTAATTGACACAAGCTGGAACCATTTAACTCAGAAACATAAGTTATTAAACGTTCCATGTTTTTTACTTTTTATTGTTTCACTACATATGTCTTTTTTCTATTATATTATACATTGTGTAGAGCTAGTATGTTATATATGTACAGCATACCTTTCCCAGCCATTATATATTGGTGGTACAAAGGCGCTTTAATTAAGAAAGCAAGGTTCCACAGCACTATAAATTTAAGAAGTTTACTTTATAAAAGTTCGGATTGTTTTCTTTATCCCCTTGCCGAGGGGATTATAACGACAGGCAATGTATATCATGTATATAGTACGTGCGTACATGCTTATGCTATTCACATATTTCATTCCTTTTGACGTATGTACCACTTCAATGAGTTTAATAATGTTTGGCCACATTGTGTCTCTATGGTTGGTGCATAGTTTCGTCTACACGTCTGAACGTGCAATGTCATTAAGGACGTATGTTCAGTTTATCATCAAAGCTGCCATCGAGAGGATTACTTTAGAAATAACGATACATTTATTTGTTTTAGCTTTATTTCCATCTGTTGGTTTACGAGGCTGTATTTACTAAAGCATCAGGTTTAATTATTTATCAACGGCGATATTTTCATATATCCTAAAGGTAATAATCATGACACATCAAAATATGACATTACAGTAAACTATTCCAATGCTTTATATAATTTCCGGGTAAATGTTTGTATAGGTACCAGTTTGCTGACGTTTCAACACTCAGTATATTTAACAACATATCGTCACTGATATGTATCTGTTAACATCATTAATAAACATTGTGAAAGTAATACTAGTCGTTTACCCCACTTCCAGTAGGTATCGTATATACACGTACGGATATCGTATGTTTGCATCATATTCGAATAGTATGTTTGTATAATGTATAATAGTATTATACGACACTACGGTACAAACGTACCACTTTTATATGAGCACATGGTATGCTAATTAAATATACCAATAGCATACGTACATGTGTATGAAATACATGCAATATTTATAGGTACAAATAGGTAACCAGCAGAAAAAACCTACTGAAACAAGGACTGCAGATTTCAAAATGTGTCTGGACCTATGGCTTGTCATCACTCACTTCAGACGGGTAATCCATTGCACTAGTATATATAACAATTATCATATTAAAATAGGTAAATTCTCAAACTATGTATCAATTGTATATACAAATAACTAAACTTAAGAAAGAAACAGCAAACAATTATGAATTGTTGACAGTGACTCAAATTAACTCGTATGTACAGGTCTTCAAAGAATGTCGTATCTGCGATCTTAGAAAAAAATTTGTCTCATGATGCATCAGTTCGTGGTACTTATACTGTGCATATAACGTTACTACCAAATATTCCTATGTATCGTCGTTTGTTGTGCGTATATGTGTACGTGTGAAACTAGTTGCTTCAGCATGGTGTCTGTGTGTGCTAGCGTATTTTCTGTGTTTAATGTGTTTATTACATGAACTTAACTTACTCTTCATATTTGGAGGACATAAAGATAGTGTATTATGACGGCGAGCTCAACTGATGAAATTACTGTGGCGAATAGCCTACCACTATCCGCCACCATGACTGTATGCATATAAATGCAAACATACATTATACATGTATGCCTTGCATCACTCAGTATATGTTGTGCCATTTGTTTCGTTTTGGTGTAAACAGTACATCCATGTTTCTAACTAGATCCATATATATATAGATATGTGATCACGTTTTTATTTAACATTAATAACGAAATACAAGTAAGCCGAGGGTTGGAGAAATTTACTAACTTCTGACTAGAACAGTATTCCAATGTGACACGACTCTGAATTTGCATGAACAAGATAATGTCGGCCTGAAATCACCATAGCTGTTAACCACCATCAAATAAATAAGCACATTGTGACTAAATGGTAGAACGTATATGCAATGCTTTACATGATGCATATATGTGGCTAATCGCAACTTTACATGATGCAGATATGTTGCTAGTCGCAACTACATGTGGGTATCCACATTTTTAGACAATACATCTATAGTTAGGATCATGACGAGTTCAATGACGATTAAACTATTAGTCATACGCGTAAGAGCAGTTTTATTATTTGGGTGGGTGAGTGGGCGAGTGCTAGTTAACCTGGTACTGACAATCCTCAACAAAAAAAACAACCATATTCCTACATTCTAAACTCAATAAAATACATGAATGAATGGGTATACGACAAAAAAAGCCCTAATCTATTTTTACATTATAATGGCGGTGGGGGTTGGAGGTGTGTGTTTGTGCAGCCATGTGATTGTATGTGGGGGATGTAACTTCATTTACTAACACCCTCTAACAATACTACCTTTATCTTACCATATCAATATTCCTAAATCACTATACGTTACCATATACGCGAGTTTTGACCCTTCTCACCTTCCGATATAAATAAACCTCCTACTCCAATCCAATAATCCAATAGTATACATAGACCCTTTAAAAAAATAAAACTCATTGTTGCATGCATATCTGCACAATTAAGGAATGCGACCATGCTCTAACAAATCCGTATTTGTTCTTCTGTTTGTCAGATCACGGTATTTTTTATTCTTTGCGCATAATTGTATACCATATATTATTTTGACCATGCCAACTATGTGTATGCGTGTATGTTATGTATTATATACATGTAACAAAGAGCATTAAAGATTAATAAAAAACACTAAACAAAAATAATTTACTTGGCAGTCATATGTAAACTCATTTGTTTACATCATATTGGACGCGGGGGGGGGGTGCAAATTCCAAAATCATCCACCGCCTCTTTCAACAGTGCGAGGGGAGCGACCACGCTGCCCCAAGCTCAAACGCCTATGGAGCTAGGTAAACTATAGTGATTTATTTGTGATGTTGTGGCTGTTAAACCAAACGGCATGTGATAACTGTAACAAATATAAAAAAAAAACTAAATATATGTCAGAAGTACATGATATATGTGATAAAACTGATTAGTGCTACGCTAGGTAGTGTCGTACATTGACATTTTCGCTGTGATAGCCTAATGGATATAATTCCACAGCCACATCCAATATGTATTATTTGATATACGACAGTTCGTTTTCTTAGCAATGTTGGTGGCCATTTTGAATTATTTAGTAAATTTAGTAAAGTGAGCATGTATTTATCATTAACATAGATCATGATGAACATTTCACAAACAGTCTTTGAATTACATTGGATAAAATCGGTTGACATCGTTCATCATGGTTTGAGTCCTATTTGCTTCAATGGCAGCCATCTTGTTTGAGAGGTATCACGAGTCGTTATGGTATATTTGTATTTGTTTATTTTATTTACGATGCTGACATATCACTGATATAAAGTTGCTGGACACAAGAATGTCCAACAGGTGAAATAATTGTTGATTATTGCCTTACTACAATATAAAAATGTATTTTTTCTACATTTGAGCGGCCATCTTGGATCATGATTGATAACATTTAAAAAAAATTGACTGAAAACAACATTTATTGTGTGCATTAATATATAAATAATGTCTCATGCGTCTGAGTTATAGATTAGGTTTACCTATATTTTACATATATATTATATTATTGCAATGGCGGCCATCTTGGATTTCGCCTATTTTAGGGAGTTTCCCTAATTTATATCGTGGCAGAAATATTTTGTCCTGAAATTTTAAATGCTAAATGCAATTGAGAAACCACATTTGTTTAACTATTGAGGAGCGTAGTATATTATCATTTTGTTACATTCTTTTGTAGATATAATTCTTTCTATTAGTGGTGTGTTTGTGTTTATTGCGTTTATTTCTTCGTTTCTGTAGACTATTTCATCAACATTGCAAAGTATATGTTTCTAGCAGAGGGAGAAATTTTCAATTTTAGGATAAATTTATTAATTTTTATTATACTGAATTTATTACATTATCACAGCCATTTTGGCTGTGATAATGTGGAAAAATAAATGATTACTCCCACAAAGTATACTTTGCTAGAAAAGTATACTTTGCAATGTTGGTGAAATAGGCTACATATCTGTCTCTTCCAATCTGTATTTATGCTTGTTACAATGTTGTGATATTTTAAATAATTGTTATTACTGATATTGTGTAGTTGCTTTATACCTGTGAATTCTAAGAATGACTTATTTCTATAATCATGTATTTGTTCTATATAGTTTACTTAATTGCACGTTCGTGCCACTCGTTATAGAAAAACATTCGACTGTTTTCCTTTAGCTTCGAATTATTCGATATCATTTGTTGTGACATATTTTCTGGAATATCTATAAAATTAAGTTTACCCCATGCTTCAAAGATTTCGGTCAAAACTATAGTTTAGTAATTTGTTTTAACATCAGTCAAATTAAAATTTCCCTCAAAAGCATGGACAAAACACCACCAAAACGTTTCATGGCATTTAAATATAGTATTTTCCATTGTCCATGTGTTTCGGAATTTGTAAGACGTTTGACCCATGTAGCCTTTAATGCATCAATACAAGATTCAAAATCAATAATTGTTAGTCCACCTTTATCAATACTTTGAACAATAATTTTCCGACTAACTTTATCACATGCCAAATGATTGTGTAGTGTATTTACATCCCTTAAGTTTGATATAGAATATAATAACAATGCGGTCAATATAATTAGGTAGCATATGTCACCAACATTGCAAAGTATACTTATCTAGCAAAGTATACTTTGAGGGAGACATTTTCACTTCAAGAATAAATTTATTAATTTTTATTATACTGAATTTATTATATTATCACAGCTATTTTGGCAGTGATAATGCAATACATTCAGTATAATAATTATGCATATTTTAATCATCAAATATATGAAGTCGTTAGTTCTATATTAAATAATGCATTTCGTGAAAAATAAATTATTACTCCCTCAAAGTATACTTTACTAGATAAGAATTATTTGCAATTTTGATGAAATCGGCTACAGGTATATAGAGCAATTATATTTCTTTTTCAGAATCAACAGCCAAGGAAGAACCGCTATATGGAAATACATAGATATGCGCCTTCTCGAGATGGTGTCTGAGATGGTCTGAATGGAACAGCAATTCATAACACTAGTTCCGCGCGTATCAGGTGCGAATTCAGGATTTAGGTATAGTGGGAGCGTGGATTCACAATTGCAAATTTGACAACTTTCATAAACTTCAGATAATTGTTTTCTGCATTATTCGTATTTCTCATCGAAAGTATATGTTGTTACCACTCAGGTGAACCGTCTCGACGTTCAACTGAGTGGTAACAACATACACTTTGGATGAGAAATAAGGAAACAATCAGATCTAAAACATGGGTTAAAATCTAAACTCGACCAATGTTTAGAGGGGGCGTGCGCCGGACACACCCCTGCCTGGATCCGCACCTGGGTATTGTGCGTTGATTAGGGTACACGTACCTTTATCACAATAACCAATGAAATATTGCGTAAATTAAACAACTCACCTGTACATACATGTACCTACGATAAATTGTAGATACGACTGTATATTAACATATGCCTGTAGTTCAATTATGCAAACGACCTACATATGCTGTGTTTCACCCGTCTCAGAAAGGTGTTCGACAGCAAAATATGTACAACTGATGAACATGTGTACATAGTTACAGGGGTAATAAATCGGAAAGTATATTTTACTACGAGACTTCTCATATACGGACGGCAAATACGTACACCGTAGAAATAGTAATTCTTAATATATGGACATAATTTTGTTTTTATTTACATTTTTGACACGTGTTGGTGTGCCGTAATGTAATTACTTAATGCAATTACTTTGTGTTCATGTTCACATTTATAATCAGAAACATTGGTCGATGATCCGGGTAATAGCCAGACTGAGTACAGATTTACAGATGGGTAGACTGAAACCGTTTGGAAACGTGCATTTGTTAAGGACACAATATGTAAGTAAGTAAATAAATTCTTTATTTAAAGAGGGTAACCAAGTTGGCGTGCACCAATCTTCCCTAGGGCCCTCTCAAACACAAAAACATATTTACATATTTACAGTGAACTGGTTATGGCATGTATAAAACAAGTGATGCAACCCAATTGCCACCAGCTACACGTAGCTGACAAACGTTGGGTTGCTTGCAATACGCAATTTTTAACATGATAATTTATGACAAAACCGCGCTTATTGTCTCAGACACGAGCAGATTGCAGATGCTGACCGACCCGAAACTCATGATCAAATACTAATATCCCGACATAATCCGTTCGGTGTAGAAATTAGTGATTAAATGTTAGTGACTGGATAACGAACAATAATGACCCAGATCAGAATGTGCGTATGCGAACGACGGTCAGGGTCAACATCAATTCGTCGAGACAATAAGACCGTTTTTGCCATATCAAATCGTAATATCCCTAAATACCGGGAGACTCGTCTGTCGACACAGCTATACATCGGGAACTCTCTAAACGAAGATATCACAATACAATTAGTCTATTATTTCGGTAACTCGTCATATAATAATCACACACATTGGCATAACATTCCTTTCCGGCAATCTCCATATTTCATTCAGATTTCACAAAACAAACGACGTCACAATAAATAGGGTTATTACGGCTGTTTTGCATGTTATTTATGGACTGCATTTTTATGATCCTGATGGTGGTGGTGGGTCCATTTAATGACATCTACAGTAGCGCTTTTCTGCTCCTTACCTATTTGTATATACTAATATCGTATACATATCGTAATCGTATAGTATTGGTATATTTAATGAGCATATCGTATGATCATATAATATTGGTATGTTTGTACCGTATCATCGTATAGTACAAATGTACTATACGAATATATTATACAAACATACGACATCCGTTCGTATATACGATATATCAGTACGGATTTGGTATGAATATACCATAATCTGGTATGTTTGTACGATACAAACGTACCAGAATTATACAGATGTATAAAACTGGTATAAACGTACGATTTGAATGGTATATCTATACGATATTGGTTGGTATGTACGGTACAAACATACCGTACGTTTATACTATATGCATATCGTATAGAAAACATATCGTATTGGTATAGTATACGTATATTATTGGTATAGTACGTATAGTTGACCTGCAGAAAAGCGCTAATGTACTGCCATTTCATCCATGATGAACATTGAGCTGTGAATACATTTTTGCTGCTCGCATTTCGAATGTTTAATGGAATGCTGTTCCATATAATTGCACCACAGTAAGACATACTACCTTTAAATAATTCTGTTTTAGGTCTAGGAACATGCAGGGCCTCGTTTGTCACAGATCGTAGTGCTATGTTAGTGTTCTCCAGTCGTGTTGATTGCATAATAAACATTTCACTTAAATATGTGGGAACTAATCCATTGAGGGTTATGTACATTATTTTATCTTTCTGCAAAAATACAGTTTCATCAAAATTTAAATTTTTTAGTCTTGTCATTGCTGTAACTAAATCGGAATACTCGGTACCAAGAATAATTTTGCATGCACGCCTTTGCAATTTTATAATTTTTGCTCGATTTTGATTTGATGAATTAGACCAGATAATACAACAGTAGTCGAAATGAGGCTGTATATAACCTTTGTAAAAGAGCAATATATGCTATACAGAGAGGAAATAGCTAATTTTTGATAGCAACCAGATAAGATACTTTTTTAGAAACAAAGTCAAAATGGTCATTTCAAGGCAGATTTTCATTAATTTTTAGTCCAAGGATTTTATCACCAGTAGTGACTTGTAGCATTATATATCAAGTGAATTTCATTTGTATCCAGTATTGTTCTTCTCTGCCTGGTTGAAATAAGCATTACTTTTGTTTTGCTAGTGTTTAAAATCATACCATTTGTTTCGCACCACAGTTTCAGTTGATTTAATGCTATTTGCAAATGAGATTCTACCTCATTAATGTTACTCTGGATATCATAAATGGTTGTGTCATCAGCATATAAATCGGTTCCTGTAGCAGACTCGGAGAGCATAGCAGGCAAATCATTAATAAATAATATAAATAATGTCGGACCTAGAATAGACCCCTGGGGCACGCCGCATGTAATAAACATATCTTCTGAGTTTGCACCATTAACTGAAGTTACCTGTTTTCTTTGCTTCAAGTATAAATTAAACCACATTAATGTTTGATCACTAAATCGGTAGCAGCTAAACTTTTGCAAGAGGATATCATGATCTACCATGTCAAATGTCTTTCGAAAATCAACCATTACACACCACAATGCATGACTCATGTGAATTCGCAACCCACAACCGTAAGCCCCGCTTTCTAGACAACTCGTCCACCGTGCTCCAATTGGCATGATACGTTGATTCATTTGACAGACACTACTTTACGAGACCACGTGTGTAGAGCCTGTTTTTTTAAACACCCGTTTTTTGTAACCCCAAATATTAATATTGCGAAATATGAATGGGAAAACATATCTGACAAGGCTCAGAAAACGGGATGGGCTAGGCTGTGTCGAGCACATCCCGTTTCCGTGCAGCGCCAGATATTTGTTCCCATTCACGGCACTAACCTACTATTCTATTTATCCCGTCAACACCTACAAATGGCTGTAAAATGCAAAAATATAACCCCAGCCACCGCACATATTCATACGCAGTCATTAGGTCGTATTGACAGGATATCAAAACATGTTTCACGGCACCGTGTTTCATGGCACATACGCACTGTGTTGACGGGATAAAAAGTATATTTGGGACTAACCCGACGTTCCTAGTTCGATGCTCAAGCCTTTGGGCGGTTGGCGAGCGCAAATTTAGCTCTGTCGTTGTTTCCAATCTTTTTCTACACTCTATAGCCGCGTGACAGAAAATGTAATATACTTTTCACGGCATGGGGTTTATTACAAAAACCGGGGGCTACAAAACTGTTGTCGTACGCGACGGTTTTTGTAACCCCTCGGTTTTTGTAACCCCAAATATTAATATTGCGATACATGAACTATGATTGCTTCAAACTTGAAATAAAGTATGTTTTGGCCTGACCCGACGTTCCAAGTTCGATACTCAAGCTTTCGGGCGGTGGCCGAGTGCATATTTAACTCTCGTTTGTATAACATGTTTCTACACTACAGCCGCGTAACAGAAAATACTATAGACTTTTCAATGCATAGGGTTTACAAACACCGGGGGTTTATAAAAAACCGACTCTACACACGTGGTACTGTGTTTACATTTGAAAGGTAACTGATGTATATTTAGGGCAGTGCGCCAGCTGTCGACAACCACTGTGCGTTACTCCTGTTGCGCAATTGTTGCAAATACGGATGATTGTGGCCCATATGTATGCACATAGGATCCTATGGAGCCCCGCAGGGGACATGTGCTTTTTTATCAATTCGTTCCCACGAAATAACAATTCGTTCCCTCAATCTAACAATTCGTTCCCTCGAATTGACAATTCATTACCACGGTATAACAATTAATTCCCTCAATTTAACAATTCGTTCCCACTAATCAACAATTCGTTCTCTGAACAATTCGTTCCCACCGAATAACAATTCGTTCCCTCAGTTTAACAATTCGTTCCCTCAACAATTGGTATGGTCGTGTTGTTGACTCGTTAGTCAACCGAATTGCGTGGTATGGCTGTCCTGTTGACTCGTTATTCAACTGAATTGCGTGGTATGGCTGTCCTGCGAACTAGTTTGTCAACCTAATTACGTGGTATGGTCGTCCTGATGACTCGTTAGTCAACCGAATTGCGTGGTGTGGCAGTTTTACGTATTTTACTGATCAGGATCTACATCGCTCGGCATTCAATCACTGAAACACCAATCATAACTATTAACAAGTAATGCAGATCGTTCTGTTATGTTTTTACACGAGTGTGTTATATGATCAGGAGCTACCTTGGTCACAAATCATAAAAGCCCATTTTCTCCAGTTTCCTATTTCTTATTGGTGTTTTTATGTTTGCGGATTCAACACATGACTAACGCATACAACTTATGAGGGGTGGTTACACAGCTGCTAGTTCCCTAATTACGCTGGGAAGACTGTAGAAAGTCATAAACATATCAATTGAAATGACAAGCTAAATAGTGTCACTAACCAAATGTCACCAAGCCTGGCCCTGCCCTCCCCCCATAATTGTGTTGGGGATGCCTGACCCCCTCGATAATTCTGTAACATCCGGCCCTTTGGGTCCTCAAGACTGGGCCCTCCAATAATTGTCCGGTTCCGCCGCCTATGTTATCATGTTGTACACAAACGGAAGGCTCTAACAAATGGTTTAGTTTTTAGGTTTTGGTTTTCACGGACATCGATATTTTCCTGACTGTCGGCTGATATACTTAGCAAATTTGTTAAGACCCCTGTTATGTGTTATTCACTCGTGTCCGTACATCGCTAGTCATCCAGGGGGCCGTTTCACTAAACTTCGTACGACTAAAATGTTCGTAAGTGCAGAATTATGATATAAATTTCACATTAAACATGTTTTCTTGTAAACAACTATTGGGTTTACATTTATTGAGCATAGACTGCAGTCTATATTCAATAAGTGTAAATCCAGACGATCTTAAATTTGTACTTACGAACAATTTAGTCGCACTAAGTTTAGTGAAACGGCCCCCAGGCGTGCACTTCGATTGTAGACGCTGGTTGATTGACAGTTATATGTGGTTGTGCCTGGAGAAATGGGGCGTATAGGATATGCGACCAGTGTAGCTCCTACTCAAATACACTCATGCAGCCTGATAACGTTCAATACGTCTAATCCTGTCTGGTGATATATACTGTATAATGGAAATACCAAGGTGCATGATCACGTGGTTACAACAACAACAACAATGGCTGAAAGTTGAAATCGAAAGTAAGTATTATTTCATAGTTTACTATAGTTTCCGCAGCAAACGCGTCTTCATGAGCTGCAATCGGTAGTCCCGGAGTTCGGCACATATTTATGTCGTTTTTGCGAATAATCGATTTCGTGACAGTAGTCACGGAAATCGAGTGTTCGCAAAAATGACAGAAGTTTGGGCCAAAGTACCGAGACCACCAAATGCAGCTTAACAAGACGCGTTTGATGCGCCACATTTCATAAAAATCCGTTACATAATAAGGACAAAATCAAATAATACGTACTTTGAATCGGAGGCCTTCTGGAAGTTTCAGTACTTGGTGTTGTTGTAACAACGTGAGCATACACCTTGAATACGTAGTATACCAACAGACGACCGAAGAGAGCCCATGAGATATGGGTCTAGACCGGTCGTGAAAACCACTGGGCATGAAACGATAAGCCACATTCCGCCAGTCACGGTCACTAAGTCTTACATGTATGTGAATAGGAGGTTTGTGACACATTTCTACTTCCTTAATGTTATGAATAAGCTGTGTCTATATAGATAATAGTCTGCCGGGTAATTTACTGTGGATAACTGAAAAGACATATCTGATGTGAAACATGTACAGTGGAATACATCTAAGCCGGACACTCGGGACAATATTGATGTTTACCTTAGATGTGTTTCGCTGTTATGCATCTCCGATTACAATGACTTTTTATGATTGAAAAAACACTAGAATGTGTTATGAGGTACTCACATGTCTGATTTACAGTGGAACATCTCCAAACCGGACACCCTGTGGACCTCCCAGGGTGTCCGGTTTGGAGAGGTTCCACTGTACCATGCCACTACCAGAGTACCGGAGCCCCAGGTAAAGAATTGTACAACGGACACTGTAATAAGTAAGACCCAGAGCGGGGATCAGTGCCAGAATTTAGGCCAATTCTCAGAACGGGGGTAATTGTTTCCCCAGAACGGGGACCAATTCCGCAGAATTTGGGATTAAGCTGTTCTGATTTCAAGCTTGAATGACGTCAAAGTTAGTGACGTAACCTGACGCTTAAGTCGGACGCATCCAGGTGAAATAAAGGGCTGCAACGACAATGTTTAGTAATGGAGTGAATTAAACATATGCCTTTCTTGTTTCCATGACAGTCGTCTCTTGCAAATGTCCCATGTGTACTATTGCATTGTACCAATGTCATATTGGACCCTGTTCTGGTATCGACGTCACGTTTTTCGGCCGCGTTCTGGTATTAGCCCCGTTCTGGAAATTGGCCTCCATTCTGGGGCTGACCTCCAATCTGGGTCTTACATACATATTATATTTTGGAATCAATTCTGGAAGTCGGACATCTAAGATTCTTCGGTTACGCACACAATACTGGACTGGACAATACTTTAAATTGAGCACAGAATTTTCTCAACATGATATTTGCGACATGGAATGGTACAGAGCCCGCAGGGATTTTTTTAATTAATTCGTTGCGACGAAATAGCAATTTGTTCCCTCGTATTAACAATTCGTTCACACGATATAACAATTCGTTCCCTCTAATTAACAAGTTATGCCTCCGAATTGACAATTCGTTTCCTCGAATTAACAATTCATTCCCACGATATAACAAGTCGTTCCGACGAATTAACAATTCGTTCCCTTGGGAATGAATTGTCGTTTCGTGGGAACGAATTGTTAAATTGAGGGAACGAATTGCTAATTCGTGGGAACGAATTGCTAATTCGTGGGAACTAATTGTTAAATTAAGGGAACGAATTGTTATTTCGTGGGAACGAATTAATAAAAAAATAAATTCTACGTCCTCTGCGGGGGCTCCGTAAAAAGCTGACATGCAAAGGCGACAGTTAGCTGACAAAAACATGTTTATGCCAAGAACAAGTTGTTACGAAATTCATACAACATTCGTATATCCCAACTCTCGTTTTGAAATGAATTTCGGGGTTACCATCTGAGACTTTAAAATGAATCGGAATTACATTTTAACATTCCGAAATGACCGATAATTATTTATGTGTTCTGTATATCTTGTAAAGAAGCGCCAACTATACCATATGTACATGTACTTGGGCGACATTGCTTGCCCATGATGTATATTGAATTTGAATAAGAATGTATGGATCATGTGGTTTCCGAACGACATTTTCCGACGTGACGTAATGTGTGAGCGTATAATTTCTTTACTTTAAAACCTTCCTAACAAATGGACGGATTCTGATGATAAATAGCGATGTGTTTATGGGTGCTCTGAAAGTTCATTAAGGACTTAATTCATAGAAAGATGCATTTGGCTTCAATGATAATTGCTTCATAAGAGTGATATATAGAGGATATTCGGCTTCCGTGTAAACAATGAGTAAACGGAACGAACACGTTGTTTACGCGGAAGCCGACGTACACGAGTGTATTATTTCAAGCTATTCAAACATGTACGATGGAATATCCTATTTATTACAAGTCCACGGCACATTTAGTCTAGTATTGAGATTACAATCAATAAATTGTGCTGTGCGCACAATGACGTGCTTCCCGCTTTTCGACGTCACGTTGTGTGACGTCAAATGCGACCTCATGTAAACTGTTTGAAATCCAAAGTACGCAGCTGTTTATATGAACTAGATATATTTGAGTGCATGTTTGGAATGTGTTCATTCACATTAACATTATAGATTAGTCGATATCCTCTTCAATATTTTGTTACATGTGCCCATATTTGCTAATCAGTTAGGCTTCAATGCATGGTGCTGTACTTATGCAATGAATAGAAACTGGCATGTGCGTAAGCTCGACATTGCCTCGCTTCTTATGGCATCTGTATTGTACATGTGTGTATATTTGACATGTACAGGTGTATGTTTTCATGTATTCATTAACATGAATATGTATTATTTTGTTTTTGTACATGTACTATTGTTCTAATGATAAATACCAAGTTAAGTTCTGGAAACACTATACTGTCAATGACCTATGAGTCACTGGATATTATTTGTATCATTCTATATTTGGCATTCTCTATAAACTGTTTTCTACATCTAGCGAAGTCATGATAGTTCTAGAAGATTCCATCACATAATTCTGGAATTGGGGGCATTTTGGAGGACATTCCGGAACTTTCTAAAGAATATATATAAGGCTGTATAATCAAGACTAGGAGAGTTGTTGATTTTACTTGTAGAACAAGAGTGCCGTAAGTCACAAAATACGCCCATCGAATATGGGCCAGACAGCGAAGATGCAGAAATGTGAAGCTGTCACCAAGGCAAGAAATATTAATGAGAATTTGAAAGTCTATAGCATTATTTCTTCATCTCGTTGTGCTAAACATGTATTCTAATTTAGGCAGAGATAGAAAAGTAGAGTGTAGAGTAGGAATGATAGGGAATTGGATACAATAATGTAGAACAAGAGTTGTCAGAAGACAACGAAGCTCGCCTGTTGGCAGCCTTCACTCAAACTTGGCACAGTTGCATACAAATACATGAATATTATATAACTTGACCTTGGGTTAAGGGGCGTGCGGTAGACCTTGCCATTGGGGTCAGTGGTGCAAGGTGGGTCGTGGGTTTGCTATAGCATAATACAGCATATTAAGATGAATGCATGTATGAAATATCAATGCGCTGCCTGAAAACAGAAGTAAAACAAAATTTAACCCAATGTTAAGTTTATGAACTCACTAAGTTGGTGATTTTCTACAGCATGATAGCTATTCACATGAGGCATGCATGTATGAATGTGCCAAGTTTGTGATCTTGGCCTTGAGGAAATGGGTGGAGGGTCATGGATTTGCTGTAGCACGATAGAGGATCATCAGATGAATGCATGTATGAAATATCAAAGCGTTCCCTGTAAAGAAACAGAAGTTACACAACATTTACCCAACGTTAAGTTTATGAACATGCTAAGTTTGTGACATTGACAGGCCTCGACAAATCCACTCGTCCGCTCGTATTTACGAGTAAATTTTCAGTCTGGGCGAGTGCAAATTGAAAGCCGCTCGTCCAGTCGGGCGAGTGGAAATTTGAAGATCACCACTGAGAAAATGCAAATGCGAAGTTTTGCGAAGCGAAATATTAAATTCCAATAAAATATTCAACTGATTACCGAGCGTGGTAAAGGGAGACTACCTACTACACTCGCATTTCTGCGTTGTCAAGATACACATATACAATGTAGACTGTGTCCGACTTATTCCAATTCATGGCTGCAACTACTGAATTTAATATGTGCATTCTATAACCAGTCACCCTGACTCAGCATCCTGTTTAACTGTCGTCTGCTCTGTGTTTACAAAACAAAACAAGATGTCAGACATACGCCGGTTTTTGCAGGGCGGCGGAGATATTGATAGATCCAATGAACAACTCGAAAAGGCGAAATTAATCACGGGTATCTGGCGAATTATATCTAAAACTAATTAAAGACATTATATAATTACCATTTCTGAAAATGTATGTTTTGTTATTTGACCAAAAGTTTGGACGAGTAGAAGTCCAGTCTGGACGAGTAGATTTTTATGTTCTCTCGTCCAGTGGGACGAGTCAGAAAATAAAACTTTGTCGAGGCCTGATTGACCTTGGGGTAATGGTAGGGTGGTGGGTTGTGGATTTGCTACAGCATGATAGCGGGTCATCTGAGGAATGCATGTATGAAACATCGAGGCGTTCCATGAAAGGAAACAGATGTAATAAGACATTTACCCCAACGTTAAGTTTATGAATGTGCTAAGTTTGTGACTTTGATCCTGGGGTAAGGGTTGGGTGGTTGGTCATGGATTTGCTATAGCACGATAGAGTAGCATCAGATGAATTCATGTATGAAATATCAAGGCGTTCCCTGTAAAGAAACAGAAGTTATAAAAAGACATTTACTCCAACGTTAAGTTTATGATGTTGATCTGGGGGGGGGGGGGGGGGGAGGGGGGGGGGGGGTAAGGGTTGGGTAAGGGTTGGGTTGGTGGGTTATGGATTTGTTACAGCATGATAGAGGGTCATCTGAGGAATGCATGCATGAAATATCAAGGCGTTCCATGGGGGTAGGAGGTGGGTCATATATTTGCGATTGCACGATAGGGTATGATCAGATGAATGCATGTATGAAATATCAAGGCGTTACATGAAAGGAAACAGATGTTATAAGACAATTACCGAACGTTAAGTTTATGAATGTGCTAAGTTTGTGACCTTGACCTTGGAGTAACGGATAGGCGGTGGGTCATGGATTTGCGATAGCACGATATGGTATAATCAGATGAATGCATGTATGAAATATCAAGGCGTTCCATGAAAGGAAAGATGTTATATGACATTTACCCCAAAGTTAAGTTTATGAATGTGCTAAGTTTGTGACCTTGACCTTGGGGTAAGGGGTGGGTCATGTATTTGATATACCACAATAGAGTATCATCAGATGAATGCATGTATGAAATATCAAGGTGTTCCATAACAGGAAACAGATGTTATAAGACATTTACCCCAACGTTAAGTTTATGAATGTGCTAAGTTTGTGACCTTGACCTTGGGGAAAGGGGTGGGAGGTGGGTCATGGATTTGCTATAGTACAATAGGGTATCATCAGATGAATGCATGTTTAAAATATGAAGGTATTCCCTGTAAATAAACAGAAGTTACACAACATTTACCCCAACGTTAAGTTTATGTATCTGCTAGGTTTGTGACCTTGACCTTCGGGTAAGGATTGTGTGGTGAGTCGTGGATTTGCTACAGCATGATAGAGGGCCATCTATGGAATGCATGTATGAACTATCAAAGGGTTCCATGGTAGAAAACAGATGTTATAAGACAGTTACCCCAACGTTAAGTTTACGAATGTGCTAAGTTTGTTACCTTGACCTCGGGGAAAGGGGTGGGAGGTGGGTCATGTATTTGCTATAGTACGATAGAGTATCATCAGATGAATACATTGTGACATATGAAGGTATTCGCTGTAAATAAACAGAAGTCACACAACATTTACCCCAACGTTAAGTTTATGAACATGCTAGGATTGTGACCTTTACCTTGGGGTAAGGGTTGGGTGGTGGGTCGTGGATTTGCTACAGCATGATAGAGGGTCATCTGAGGAATGCATCTATGAAATATCAAGGCGTTCCATGGAAGGAAACAGATGTTATAAGACATTTACTCCAACGTTAAGTTTATGAATGTACTAAGTTTGTGACCTTGACCTCGGGGTAAGGATTGGGTGGTGGGTCATGGATTTGATACATCATGATACAGGGTCATCTGAGGAATGAATGTGTGAAATAGCAAGGTGGTCCATGAAAGGAAACGGAAGTTGTAAGACATTTACCCCAACGTTAAGTTTGTGGACGCAGACGCCGACGCCGACGACGCCGGGTGTATGCCATAAGCTCTTCAGCACTTCGTGCAGGCGAGCTAAAAATGGCTGGGTTAAAAAGGTGATATCTTTGTTAAAAAATATGTTTTCGGCATAAAAACACCAAGGTGCACATCTTCAATATGTGTAGAAGACGTGTGTTTAGTTTCAGAACGATCGACTGAATGGTTTTGTAGGAGTTGTGTACATAAACTCTGTACCATATATTGAACTGTATAGAAAAATGTAGAACAAATGGCTAAGTTAAAAAGGTGATATGTTTGTTAAAAAATATGTTTTCGGCATAAAAACACCAAGGTGCACATCTTCAATATGTGTAGAAGACGTGTGTATAGTTTCAGTACGATCGATTGAACGGTTTCGGAGGAGTTGTGTACACAAACTCTGTACCGTATATAGAATTGTATCGAAAAATGTAGAAAAAATGGTGATATCTTTGTTAACAAATTTTTTTTTTCGGCATAAAAACACCAAGGTGCAAATCTTCAATATGTGTAGAAGAGGTGTGTATAGTTTCAGATCGATCGACTGAACGGTTTCGGAGGAGTTGTGTACACGAACTATGCACTTTTTGTTCAGCCGCCAGCCCGCCCTGCGGTAAAACATAATACGTACCGTTTTTTAAAAACGGTCGTATAAAAAGTGGACTTATATACTCTGTGGATTTAATTAACAATTTTGAATTTGGATTTAGCAAATTAACAGAAAAACTGAAAAGTATGCTTTAAGTGGCTAAAACAGTGACATTTCGTGAATTTTGTGAATATATATCGGAATTGTGACATTAAAGGTACATGCCCATGCAGCAGGTTACACTGTACTACTACTTTTCATTTTCTGTCATGCCTTATATGAGCCATTTGTCATTTTTACCATTACGCGTCACGTGACACGGTCAATCATATCACATCTTTGACATGCGCAGTGAAGTATCGGAAGTTGAGAAGGAAAATCTCTGTTCGAGTCCAAATCTAAATCTCCACGTAACTCTTTCCATTTGGTGATCTGATCGCCAATATCATTAACTACTCTCTCTCTATGTACTGCCTGTCCCTCAGACATTTCGCCTTTTTTTTGGCCGACGCCGTTTCATACAATTTCCGTCCTAGACGTTTCGACATGTTGATATACTTGTTTACATATTGGGAAGCCTACTGGCGCGCGTAGTATACTGCGCATGCGCACCGCAAGCCGTGATATGAAAGTCGTCGTCCCCACACATTATCAAAATAGACTGTTACCGCCGCGCGTCGCTAACAGTAAATTGATAATTAATAAATGGTTATATTTGTATAGCGGGCACTCGTAATATTTAGAACTGGTGGAATAGTGACATAATTATACACTTATTTAATTCCTATAAAGAACATGTTGTGCCTACTGCGTGGGCATGTACCTTTAAGAGGATACTAGTGAATTTATTCAGGACATTCATTTGTATTTTATATTTTATTTGTACTTTGTAACCTATTTTGTAAATTTGTGTCATTATTGTTTCAATAAAACTTATTGTAAACACTTTGCTGGCTTCACTCATTCTGTTATTGAGACTTGTCTGGCTGATCAGGATCTATACTGTTCGCAGAAATTATTGTAAGAGACTATACTGATCACAGTGACATCATCTCGTATCTAGTTCAAATAACATAATTTTGACTGTAATCAAAAGTAAACATGTTGTATAGTAGTTTCCAAGAAAACACGCGCGTGTCCTCTTCACTGTATATTATTTGTAAGGAGTTGATTACGGGTGTTCCCTCACAACAGCAAAACACGTGCAAATAATTCGCAAGAGTGTACTAAGTAATAGTTATAGTTCACATATTGAATTTTAAATATTTAATTTCGAGCTAGTAAATATGTGAACTATAGCCTACTTATTGTTTACCCATCCCAGTCTCGAAACTCCGCACCTAAACAAGATTTCGAATCGATTTACTAGCTTGTGATTGGCGGTGTGACAAGGGGAAAATCAGTTCTAAATATAGCGGATGGACCTTTAATTATTAATTTAATAGATATTAGCGAAAGCGTCGAAATATGCGATTAATTGAGACGAAATGCAGTATTATATGGGAGTCAAAATGATACGGGTTTCCTATGAAAGCCGCCGGCTACGCGCGGCGGCTTCCAAAGGAAACTCGTATCATGTTTGACTCCCATATACTACTTGGACCCCCCTCCCCCACTGTTCGGCGGGTGTGGATGAGAGTGGAAAATGTTTTTCATCAACGACGAGACCATATACTTCCTCGACTGGATGAGAAGTTATCACCGAGATGGTGATGTCACCCTATTAGAGATAAGAATCCCTATGTTATACTCAGTATATATAGCAATATGCCATACATAGTAGATATGTCATACATAGCAAGTCTTATAACTTACACCCTATTAGAGATAGGAAATCCATTGGTTATACTCAGTATATACAACAATCTGTCATAAATATCAACAACTGACAATCCTCTTAGAGATAAGAATATATTGGTTATACTCAGTATATTACAGCAATCTGTCATAAATATCAACAACTTACACCCTATTAGAGATAAGAAATCCATTGGTTATATTCGGTATATACAACAATCTGTCATACATATCAACAACTGACAATCCTATTAGAGATAAGAATCTATTGGTTATACTCAGTATATTACAACAATCTGTCATAAATATCAACAACTTACACCCTATTAGAGATAAGAAATACATTGGTATACTCAGTATAATGCCTACCAAAAAGCAAATGATAGAGCAAGCGGAGAGTTGTGGAATTTCCCTAAGAGGTTTGAGACTCAAGAAAGCTATAGCAGATAGGATAAGTGACGCGCGAGCCGTCGTTCGCGAGGAGAGGCTGCAGCGTGCGGTTTAGACCGGACGACTGCCTGCCGACCTCGAAAAACGAGCCGAGAAATTGGAGAACGAGACGACGGCCAGCCTGCGTGCCACCGCTTACGCGCAGCGTGTAAAAGACGATCACAGCGCACGCAGAAAAGCACTATTAAAGGCACACTACAATAAAATTTATCAAGGCCTAGTGAGGAGACCTCCTAAGAGGAGGAGAGAGCTCGCCAGATATTTGGTGGAGGAGGATCCCAGGGATCTCGCCAAATATGCCGAAGCTAGGGAAAATGTTGATAGTGGCAGGAGGAAGTTAGTATGGACCTTCGAGAGGGGGAGGGAGGAGGGGGGGGGGGGGGGGGTAGACGGCCAGGGGAGATTGCCAATCGCATAATGAATACAATTCGTCCAGAGATGACCGCGGCCTGTTATCTGAGGTATTCGTGCTCGTATCGTATTAGGAACATCGAGACCGACGCTACTATGTTCTTTCACAAAAACTCCCCGGGTAGTCCGTGGATAAACGAGATCGCCAAAGCTGAGAGTTGGATAGCCGATAGAGAGAGAGGTCGAATGGACATCGACAAAGTCGATAGACCAAACCCAAAATGGACCTTCGTTCGTTGGATATCGGTCGAGGTGAAGATGATCATCGACGCTCAACAACTCCTCATGGGAGTCGGAAAACTCCCCGATTGGTTAAGGCAGAAAAAGGGAATGTATTCCATCGACACGTACGACGACTACTTGTGTCTGTTTAGGTGCATAGCCATCCACCGTGGAGGGAGACCCGACTGGTGTTGTAGGGAGACACGAGCTCCGCTCGCGAATACCTCGGTCACGATAACGGACCGGGTAGTAAGGGAATCCCCCTGGATGATATTAAGAAGGTCGTCGAAGAAGCTGGGATTCGCGTTTACGAGCCCACCGCCGCCGGAGTGTGGTACCTCATGAAGTCTCCGGCAAACTACGACGCGGTTGGGGGAAGATCATGACGATATAAATGTTTGGAGGTCACTCATTCCTCATCAAGAACCTCCGCAAGATGACGAACGAGCACGGGTGCACCAGATGTCAACAACGGTTCACAAAGTCATGTAACATGCACAGGCACGCCACCACATGCATGGGTGGGAAGACCGTGGTGATATGTCCAGGTAAGAGGGTAGAGAGGCCGCAGTCGGCATATGATAAGGCGTTCTATCACAAGGTGTCAGCGAGCGCGATGTAGATTCAATGGTTGAGCAAAGAAGAGGAGAGGGTGGGAAAGCACATACATCACGCGAGATGTTGTCACGGCGGCGAGAGGTGGGTGGCCGGCGATCCGTTCGACGGCTACTGTCACGAGATAAAGACCGTGTTTCAGTTTCACGGATGCTACTGGAACGGGTGTCCGACGCATTACAGGTGAGGTAGCGCGAGATCGCTGTACAAGAGGACGAAAATTCATGACGCCAAGATAAGGGAGGCGGGTTACGAGCTGGTGGTGATGTGGGAGTGCGCGTGCGTGGTTGAATGAGGGGGCTCGTCACTATCCGCAATCACCGCGCGAGAGGAGGATACGACTCTGTACCCTCACCAGATAGTATACGACTTTGAGGCGTATCTCGATAAATCGAAAACCACGCGACCCACCAAAGACCTGACCTTCGAGGTCGAGCGCGTCCCTATATCGGTGTCGTTGGGGGATACGATGCACGAGGGCATCACCCACATCTGCGAACGAGACCTCGACACGCTGGTCGATAATTTCGTGACCCAGCTGCAGAGGAGAGGTAAAGCCATCAAGGTGGGGGTTAGGAAGAAGTATCTGCCGACCGACATAGATATGCCGTCGAAACCTCAGCAAGAGAAGATCGTCTCGTGGATCGACCAATTCCCGCTGGTGGGGTTCAACTGCAGCAGGTACGACCTGAACCTCATCAAGCAATACCTTGTCGAGAAGTTGGCGGCCACCGTGAATAAGGTGATGGTCTGAAAGAGGGCCAGCACGACGATGTTTCTGTTTACCCCGGAGTTTAGATTTCTCGACATTATTCAGTATCTGGGACCCGGTACCACGTACGACCGGTGGGTTAAGGCGTACTACTGTAAAACGGTAAAGTCCCACTTCCCGTACGAGTGGTTCGATTCCCCAGAAAAACTCGACCATCCGGGGCTGCCCGACTATCCCGAGTGGTACTCGAAGTTGAAGGGGGAGTTCCTACTGACGCTGTACGAGTGGAAAGAGTGCAATAAGGTCTTCCGAGAAAAGGGGATGAAGACGTTCCAGGAATGGTTGCGACACTACAACGACTTGGAAGTCGGACCGTTCCTGGAGGCACTGACTAAAATGGCGGAGTTCTACAGGGGAGAGGAGTGGACATACTCAAGGACGCTGTGTCTCTGCTCGGGGTTTCCCTTCAGTACCTGCTTCGCGGGACGATCAATGGGAAGGCGGACACGCCCGAGCTGTGGGTGCCGAAGGATGAAACTTGCGCGATGATGAAGGAGGGATTGGTCAGTGGTCAGTCCATAGTGTTCTCCAGATACGCCGAGGCTGGCAGGTCGACGATCAGGGGTCAGGTGGGGTGTCAGGAGGAGAAGATGTGTAAGGCGGTGCTGGGGTACGATGCCAATGCGCTGTATCTGTCTACTCTATCGAAGGACATGCCGTGCGGGGAGGAGAAGATATGGACGTGGGACGACCCTGAAACACAGTCGCATATAGATCGTTTCGTGAGGAAGGTCAGACGCAACGAGTGGTTCGGATTTGCGGAGTTGGATATATAGGTCCCGGAAACGTTGCGAGACAAGTTCTCTGAAATGTCGCCGCTGTTCGTTAATCGAGAAGTCGACGAGACCGAGGTTCCGCAGCACATGAAGGACTACCTGGCCAGGACCGAGAGGAAAAAGGTCGAAGAACAGAGAAAGCTCGTGGGGGCACTGTCCGCCAAGAAGATGATCATATACTCCCCGCTGCTAAAGTGGTATATGGAGCACGATTTGGTCGTCAAGGCGGTGCATAGGGTGATAGACTACACGCCTGGTAAACCGTTCCAATGGTTCGTTAAAGAGATCACCGCCGCCAGACGGACGGGGGACGTTGACAAGAGCAAGAAGGTGTTGGCGGAGATATTCAAACTGGTTGGCAACGCGTGTATTGGCAAGCTGATAGAGGCTCAAGAGGGACGCATGCACACCACATAAAATGAAGAGAAAGTTCAACAAAGAGAAGGCCGAGTCGTTGGCGTGGGACGCGTGGAGCAACAGAACTCCGGGACTGTTCAAGCTGGAATTCGAGGGGGATAGATCCATCGCTCTGTGCAGCAAGTGCTACTACGTGGGGGGTGACGGAAGCTCTAAGCACTCGGCCAAGGGGATGTCGAGGAGATATAATGATCTGACTTGGTGGAGGTACAAGAGCGCTCTCGAAGGGTGGAGAGACATGGCGGAGAACAGGGGATTCCGAATGGTTAACGGTGTGATGATGACGTACGAGCAGGAGAAGCTGGGGCTGTCGTCGTACTACGACAAGAGGAGAGTGATGGAAGACGGGATACACACCGAGCCTATAGATAGGTAAAAAAAGGACTCTGAAAAACGGGCGAATACTGACCGAAAGACTCTGACGAGAGTCTGACCGACGGAAAGGCTCTGACGAGAGCCTGACCGACTATGACGACGGGCGGTCTGGGGGTGGATGGGTGCCAAAAGGCACCGCAAGAACAAACCCGCGCGATGGACCACTGTTGAGGTACAGTCGACTCGCGTTATGTCGATATCGATGGGAGACAGAGAATGACGTCGACATAAGCGTAGTTCGACATAAAAAAATATCAATATTCACCCCAAACATTCGGTACATTTAACACTCGTGTATAATCTGATAAGAATGTGTCAATTTCCTGTGTTTCGTGCCGGCATACGGTTGTCGTAAAATATAGATTATCAACGTATCAATATTATTATTGTTTATTCTTCTAATTAATACACAATAAAATACTCTTACACGCACTGCATGTGTTTAGTGTTGACATGTTATTATTTCCATGTTTTATTGGTCGCAACAATTTGCAACATTGTTTTTCCGGCGATCACGTGATGTGATCGAGTGGAGATATTCTATAAATAGCATCATATTGCTTGTGACCAAGCAACCACCACCAGTCGTGAGTCACGTGACATTGACGGGTTATTGTACTGCATATCACAGGGGCGTGTCACAGGGGCGCGAATAGTGAAATGTTCGAATCGGTACATTTGTGTCTTGTAAAAAAATACAAGACGCCCACGTACCGATTCGGACTTTTCAATAAACTCGTTCCAGTACAACTTCGGACCCATGTACTGCATGTTGGCTATTTATGGCGGGGACGTAAATGAAAAACAACACAGGTACGAAAATAGACAGGCATTTATTACAGTAACACATTTACATAGATATTTCTGCTTGATCTTATCTGCGTTTTTCAGCCACGTCGAAAGCGTGTTATGTGGAACTTCAAACTCAGCTGCTATCTGCTTCTTCGACTTAACTTCTCTCTCTGATTCTAATATGGCCGCATATTTTGTGTCATACGATTTAACCTCCAGCTTGCGCTTAACGCCGCATGTTTTCCCCGCAATAGCTGATCTAGTTATCCCCCCGGTTTTTAGGCCAGGTCCTTGGCTAGATTGCTCAGCTGACACAAACAGATTAGATGCTGATCCAGTTATCCCCCCTGTTTTTAGGCAGGGTCCTTCACCAGATTTCTCAGCAGCAGTTTGTTTAGACATTGCTAAAGGAAGTGATTTGATCGACCAACTGTTCGTGTTTAATAAAGATCGCATGTAATTCACTCAAATTGTAATTATTATAAACAAGCGTCCGTTAATGATTATGGCATTTACGGCTCGATTCATGTCCCGAAAATAAATTGGCAATTTAACAAGAGTAATTTTGTGATTTCACGTCACACTGTCGTTAATTGGTTGATCACGGCTTACGTGGTCGGCTTTGACAGTATTCCGCGATTGTAACACGGTTACCGGCGGCATGTTTTGATCACTTTGAATGTGTGAAAAACTTACCTGTGCCAATCAAGTTTGACCAGACTTTACGACGCCCTCTGTTCAAATTGCATATCGACATAACAGTATACAAATGTGTAGGAATTATACCATCGGGACTTGTTTTCCACATCGATATAAACGAAATGTCGACATTTCCGATATCGATATATCAGGTATGAAATGTATGAGTTTATATAGCAGTTCGGCCGGGACCACGAGCGTACATCGACATAAGCAGGTATATCGATATAAGCAATGTCGACATAACGCGAATCGACTGTAGTAGAGCACGGGCTCATCGGGTTTGGTAATATATCGATCCAGATGATACACATTGAGAGACCACAGGGGATCAGTCGCGCGGCGGCGGCCACACTCCAGAGCTCTCCCGGTTGATAGAGGTAACGGACGGCAACATCCGATGGAAGCCGTTGCTCTGCTAAACCAACGGGGCGTCCGCGCGAGACGACATATGGCTTGTGTGGCTCCCTTTTAGACTTGATGGCATCTACAGGCGTCTTATCGATCAATCTGGTCACCTGGCCGTTCAGTGCAGAGACCACGGCGGGCAGCCTGGTCACCGACTCGGTCTATCACGTATGAGGGTCTTCAAGCTCTTTGCCATATTGGTGTCCGAACAGCCTCTCAGCCAGGGTTCGATTGAACCGCTCCACGATCCCCTGGTCCCGGTGGATGTCGACGTGGCCGTGTCTGACAGAAACGTCGTGCTTAGCCAACAGATGAGAGACCGCGCCCATGAACTGGCGGCCGGGATCGACCTAGAGAAGATTCAGCCATTTGAGAGGACTCCTCTTATATATTCGAGAAAGAGCCTCGGCCACCTCCTTAGACTCTTTCGTGGCCAGCGACTCAGCCCCGTTATAGCCACTCGCTACGTCAACGACTGTCAGTGCGTACTTGTACGTCTTGCGACCGACGCGATCGTGAGGGAGAAACAGGAGGGATGCTTGGTAGACTTCCTTCGGCACCGGCACGTCGAATTTCGGACTCGGAATATTGTGCGGCGCGGGCAAATAGATCTGCCAGATGGCCTGCTTCTTGAGCCATTCCTTGGCTGCGTTGTCGGAAAATTTGGTTGCCGCGGCGAGGTTCTTTATGGCCGCGAGTCCCTTCCAGTAGCCGCGGGGGCTGTAGTACGTTTTCGCTAGCATGCACCCTAGGCGAACATATAGTTTGCTATTATCAAGCTTGTGCGTGTCCATCGTATGCAAGGTATTCTAGTAGATCGAACAGTCTCCAACATGCCCTCGCCAGATCTATATCTATATACATATATATATATGTAAAACAGTTAAATTGCTTATTGCTTTTGCAATATAGTAGCTGGCGAGACATAGAAATCTGAAAGCTGGGGCTCGGGATCCAGCGGCGCGAGACTTTTCCGCGGATATACCAGCGCGTACACACGGATCGCGTCGTCAACGTTCCGGAAAGTTTGCACGGCGTGATTCTCGCGACGAAGATCTTCTTTGAGCCAGTCCAGACCGGCAGTTCGTTTTCGCGACCATGCTTCCGCTATGATGATGTTCTACAGCTGAATCGTGACGCTTGCGCTCCTCATCCGCGTCGGAGTTTTACGGTTTCGAGACGAAATAGTTGCTACCGTTGAACGACAATGCGTTCCCCACCGCACCACATAAGAGCATTCAGATCGAAGCCATTTATTTCCATATATTAGCCGGTAGAATTCCAGCTTTAACTAGATAATATCGTGTCCCAACTGCGGCCGCTATATCCAAGGTCACGAGACCTACGTCTCGCGAGGTCATGTCCATTTTGGGAGCGGGCCCTCCGAAGACCATCTTTGATAGTGTAGCAAACCAGATACTGAGACCCGATATCACCACGGCGTGATAAACCGCATTCACTATCATTTTACCATCGTATTCAGCCATTACTATATAGTTATTCCATATAAAAGGGGTCGCGAGCAGTGCTTCAATGGGGTGCAATCGGTTTCGGAATCGCGGCAGGTTGTCGCGAAAGGTAGTTCCGCAGGGGGAACATACACATGGTGCCAGAAACTGCCAGACCACCACCAACAACCCACGGGATGATCCAGGCAGGAGCCCATATCCCCGATTGCTCTGCAGGAACTATCGGACATTGAACCGCAGCTGCCTTCGGATGTGGAACCATCTTCGGCGCGTTTTGCTGTTTCAACACCAGGAACTAACGACCGTTTGGCCTCTCGAAGCTCGGCGAGTATTGTATCTTGTTTAGCTTTTCGGGTGTCAGCCGCTGCTCGCCCAGCTGCCTGTCTTTTTGGGTTTTTGTGTCGTGCAACCTGAGCTTGCGGAGCAATTGGGGATAGTTCCTGCTGTGCAATCGCAGATTGCTGCTCCGATTGCTGCTGTGTCCTATAAAAGGGTCCGTCTCTAGATCACCAATCAGCCCCCTCAGTTATACTAACAGCGGTAGCGTACAGATGAATAGCCGCCCATCAAAGAATTTTCGTCATCTCTGCGCCTAACCTAGATTCGTATCGCACATACATTTAATCGACCTCCGCATCTCACATCTTGTCCACCTGACACACTGAGAGATAACTACCGAGATACTGCTCCGATTGTCCCTCGATTGTTTTCATTCGGAGCCGTATCGGCAGTCGTGCCGACAGTCGTGCCGACAGTCGTGTCGGCAGTCGTTCCCACAGTTCCAGTCGTGTCGGCAGTCGACACGACTGTTTCTTCCATTAGCTGATCGAGAAGTTCGTCGCAGTTCATTGTGTCTATCACAAGCAGTGCTATTCTGACTAGTCTCATAAGTCTAACATATTGCCAAGTGCACCATCCGATACTTATGATCACCGTTATGCTCGCAACAAAGCTCGCAGCGGAGCAACAAATTGATTTCCACATTGTTCAGCAATTGTTCAGCATTTGCTAACCATTGTTCAGCATTTGTTCAGCATAGTTAAGCATTGTTAAGCATTTGTTCAGCAATTGATCAGCATTTGTTGAGCATTGTTAAGCGATTGCTCAACATTGCTCAGCATTGTTAATCAATTGCTCAGCATTGTTAAACATTTGCTCAACGGCTACTAACGAGCACAATCTAAGCTGCGCTTCTTACTTTGTAAGCAGTTGGTTGATCAGTCTTTAGCAGAAGCTTGGCGTGCTTAGTTTCCAAAAGCATCCAGGCGCTCCTCGCGCGTTGGGATAACGTCGTTCTCTCGAAGACAGTCATCGAATGAGTCTCAGTCCTTGCAGTGAAAGAGGGCGACCCATTTCGTTTGCTCGCGCAGATCCTTGAGTACGGCGTTGTACTTTTGATTGGAGATCCATACGCTTTGTCCCGCATGGCGTCCAGAAGATGCGAGCTCAGAGAGCATGTCCTTCTTTTTGGTCATCGCCGCCTTGGCCGAGCAGTCGTCAATCACGTATAGGGTGGGCTCGCACTGAAAGGCTTGGTAGAAGCCACGTAACCAATCGTGAAGCCTGTCTCCGGGGTCAACGACGTATACCTCAGGGTCGGTCCATATCCAAGGGCGCCGCTGATAAGTCTCGTTGTGCCGCACAGTGGGACACAGGATCACAATGTGTCAAAAGGCATCGCGGTAGGACCCCTCGAGCAAGTCCAGGATGAAAATAGTTTTTCCGCATTTTGTCCGCCCACATATTATGGCAGAGTGGGCATCCTTCGTAAAACCCAGAGGTTTTTTAGTAGAGTGCTGAGTCGTATCGACCATCTTCGATGTTGAGTTGCGCATCTATTACTATATATAGGTACACATTCACTGCGCCAGCTCCGTCCGCCTCTTTGGCTATCTGGATCGTCACACCCTCGATAGCGTTCTCAACTTGGCGTCCACTACCGTGCATTTGGTCGTCGTCGCTGGCTGGCATGTCTAGCCATAGCGCGTACTTGGAAGTCAGGAACTCCACGATGGAGACGTCCGAGAGCTGCAGGTCTTTGGCAACAGCGGCAACCTCCGGGGAGCGCTTAGAGCCGGCAGCAATCTGCTTTCCGGCTTCGTCCCACTGCTGGTGCGCGCGAAGGCCCTGGCTGTAGAGCTGATTGGGAACTCCCTCGATCGTCACCTCGACATTTGTGATTTTGGGGTTATAGAATTTGTCGGTTTTTCTAACCCCGAGCGCGAACTGAGCCTCCAGGAACAGCATCGAGCGTGCGGGGACGTTGACATTAATATTCCACAATGTGTCGCTTTTGTCCTTCGTCATCTTGCGGTGGCGAAGAACTCGGTCGTAAAGTATGGCAACGCGCCCGGCGTACTGTGTTCTGATCAATGGCACGAGTTCGGGCATCGTGACCATGTCGTACTTCAGCGAAATATTGTCGATCATATACGTCGATGCCATGTCGGTGGCTATGAGAACTCGGCCGTAGTCGTTGAACGTTAGTTCGTATTCGAGGCGGTCCATCAAATCACTCTGATAGTAGGGCATTTCACTCTCCAGCAACTCAAAGTCGAGCGGGATGTAGAAGCGGTTGCCGTAAGCGGCCGCGATCGCGTTGTCGCTCGCATCCTTGGCTGCCGCGTTACCAGCCTCGACGGCAGCGAAATAGTGAAAGCGAGGCGAACAGTCCCCGACACAATGACGTCGCTAGCTCCGAAGCTCCGAGGTTGCGGAAGCGGGCCAAGAGCTGCTGGTTCTGGTCGATCGTCGATGGGTTGTTCGTAATAACGACTCTCTGTCTCACGCCTTTCACCCCGAGGGGCTCCCGCAGTTTGTGGTATGGATTGAGTTTGCGACCGTATTGACTCGAAGACATTATTGAAACTCGTATCGTTTTTTGTTCAATACATCGAACCGATGGCTGGTTTCGACATTGGCATGGAAGAATTCGATCGCACTACGGGCGACCGAGACGATTACTTCGATGATGATGATGACCTCGATGATGATGACCTCGATGATTTACTCGATGATGATAACGATGACGATACGTCGTTCATAGAGACACCAGCCGGCGAGGAAATAGGTGGCGCTACCAACACCGTTGGTCTACGTCGGGAATTACTCGAGACAACTTTAAACGACTTCTACAACAATTTGGCAGAAAAAGGCATTGTCCCGTCTGTCGCTAGCGCTAAGCACCATTGCCGGAAAACCGGGCGATGGCCAACTCGTAAGGAGCAAACGAACTGTCGACCTCATCGAGGTCCCTCGTGTAGCTACCGACGCTATTCGCACAATGGAGATCAACGAAAGCGAGATACTCAGCACGATGGATGACCCACCGTTACTTCTTCGCGAACTCCGGGGACTCGATAAGGCTCTGCAAACAGTCCGGGCGAACTGGTCCTTAACCTCTCCGAACTCTCTGCGCTGGATGAACATATCGCGATAGAAGAAAGAAAACTGGAGGAAGCCCGTGACGATAGTGAATCTACCGATCGGATCACCGAACGACTGCGGTCTTTGCGAGATGAAAGAGAAGCTCGCTTGGAGGCTGCCTCGACTAACCGTGAGGCGCTCCGCGCCCAAGTAAGTCGGATCCGCGAAACAATCTCGAGGGTCCTGCACGAGGACACGACACTCGGTGAGCGTCTTCGCACTCTGTTCAGAGAGCAGCGCGTCATGATAGCAAGCATCCTCACAGCTCTCGGCATGACCATATCGAGCATAGTTCTAGCTATCAAGATACTCGTAGGTGGTGCGGCGGCTGCACCAGCGCCAGCACCCGCGCCATCCGGCGGAGCCAAGGAGTGGGTAAATAAGCAACTAAAAGCCCTCGCCATTCTCTTGGCTAAATTAGCCGGAAAGGCGGCTGCCGCGCTGCCTGGGTTGATTGGGGGTCTCGTCTCCTTCTTGCTAACTATATTATAAAAAACGGCCAGATGGCTCGCCGAGAATGCTTGGGCTTCAATCGTGGCATCGCCGGTCTCCTACTATTAGCCTCCCGAGAGTTCCTAAAACCAAAGCGCGAATAGTCCGCCCGCCACGAGGGCGACGACGAGCCCTAACATTTCGTGGGCACTAGTTCCGAAGGAACTTGATGGGGTGCTTTGTACTGGGGTGGGTGCTTGCGGTTTTATGAAATCGGTTCCATGCGCGGTGTGCTTGATGGTATCCGCGTTCACGTTCCCGTTATGGCCGATCTTTTGTTTGACGGTGGCGATTACGATCTGATTATTGTAACCGTCAGCCGGGTCGTCTCGTAGTATCATATTTCTCGGCGCCATATACAGGCATATTCCAAATACATAGTCTACTGGGGTGCGGGCATACTGAAACACGTCTTGATACTGCTGGATCGCCGCCTGGAGGTCCACCGGAGATGAGATGGCGGCCTCGACATTTGCCAAAAACTGTGTTTGCGCGTGAAACGCCGTCCCGTCTCCTATTATAGAATTGCGCTCTTGCGTCTGTGCGCCGAGGATGGCCCGGACGTATGTGCGAATGGAGTCGTTGAGGCGAGTAACCCCGGCTTGCCTAAGTCCAACCCCCTTATCTAATATAAAGGTCCCCACAGCTGTCTCGGCAGCTTCGTTTTGTAAAATATACTCTACGTGAGCCGTTTTCGGTGCATTGTACCAGCAGTAATCGTAATTACCACTGTCTCTTTGTACTAACTTCAGGCCCGAAGGTCATTTTATTTACTACATAATCGGTGGCGGTCTAATTTGTATAACCTCTAATGGGGTCATGGTGGTTTGTCCTACAATACCAGAAAGCTACACCTGGGGTGGCAAACTTTGTGCTTGCTCCGTAGTCTAGACCGCTGAGACAAACAGTACCTAAACCTCCGGTGTCTGGAAATGTTTTCTGTCGTCAGTCTGTATCTTTAGAAACTTTAAATTCGTCACATATTCTTTCGTAAGCTCTACGATCGTATGCATTGGAAATGGGATTCCAGCCGTCTTCCTGTGGCAGAGAGATTTTCTGTTCTTTGAGAATCCTCCTGACGGTGTAGTACACGTGAAAGTTGTAAACGCTACTGCTCAACATGCTATTCTTATATTCATGTGGTCCATGTAAGAGACGCCACATCCAGTTGTAGCACACCACATGGCAAAGTTTAGTTGATTCTGCCAGAATTGCTTGTGGTTTGTTTTTCACTTTGTCACCGTGTCAACTGTGATGACTTTTGGGAGTCTGTATTTCTCAAACAGGCTAGGGAAATTAGTGTTGAAACCCATGCCCAAACTGGCTCTTATTAGGGGGTGCACAAGCTTTTTAGTGTCTTGATTTGTGGTGTATACACCTCCGACCAGGTACTTTGCATTATAATTAAAGCCAAAAGCCTTGGTATCCATTGAACATTTATAATGTTTGCTACTATCACTAATGTTCAAAGGGATGCTTGCACACTTCAGAATTCAATCGACAACTGCTGCGGAAAACGCCGGGCCGGCCTCAGATCAATCACCTTCACGGTAGGCAGGCAAAATGTGGGGGAGGACCAAGGGTTCGGGTTTGGACATGACGGTCGAGTTCGTGATCCAAAAATTTTAACCACCGGACTTCCGAGCGCCGGAGACTTACACAAATGTGTTGCAGCGGAACCTGTGGGCCGAGCCAGCCTCATAATTTCAAGGATCAATGGGGTGGTGACATTCAAGGTCGGGCACGGGTGGTCCGTAGCCGTGACAACTGAGCTAGCACCCGTGCTCGGTTTCGAGAAGACGCACTCGGATAACGGCAGCATGTTTAAACGGGGACCTATTTCGGAGACCGACCTGTGAATTTATTGTTCACAAAAAGTCTTCACATTCACTTGATGCAGCTCAGTACATCCGAGAACGTGGTAGACGGGGCTCCGTGTACATTACGAAAAACTGTGCCTGCTGATAACAGTTTCTTCGGCGAGACGGTGAACATCGACTTTCCAACACCAGAGATGAAACGTTTGGAATCGGGACACATCCACGAATTGAAGATCTATATTCTCGATAAAGCGCGAGAGTTGAAGAACGATTACTCGATTTCGATCGTTCTCGAAATAACCAAATAACCGATTAATCATAATTATATATATATTTATGTATTAATCATGAGAATATACGGCCCAGGTAGTCAAAGCACAGAACAGGACGTTCCCGTCGCGGGCGCAGCATATGATAATGCCGTAATGAGAAGGCTGGAGGAAAGGATAGCGCAGGCCCACACAGAGGCGGCTACTGCGATTGCACACGTTCGGCGATTTCAAGCTCGAAAACCCGTCATAACAGTTTGGACCGAGGAGCGGAGTACACTGAACGAGGGGGCCTACGAATATTCATTCGGTGCCAACTCGAGCAACAGATATGGGGGATACACCATGGCAGTGTCCGGGACGATTCTTCGAATGGCGGTCTGCTCGGTCAACCTTCGCGGACACGCCGCTGCCGAAGTCCGAGTGAATCTCGTCCTGAACGGGGTAGAGCAGAAGTCTGGCATCACCAAGCATGCGGGGCAGAGGTCGGGGTTTACGACATTCAATGATGACACTACAATTAAAGTTTCCGCAGGTAGTGTTCTTTGTTACAAAAATCGCTGACCAAGCGACTTCCTTCACCGTTGTGACACTGTTAATAGAACTTGATTTATGATGAATAACGAAAAACTATATCCGCACTTGCCTTCCGGGACGGCTGACCCGGCATCCTTTAGGATGACCAGGATCGTCGAGATACAACAGATTCTACAGCATGAGGGAGAGACGCGGACGGGCCATGCCAAAAAATATAGGCGAGCAGGCAATATAGTCGAAGGGGTGAGCACCGCGTTAGCCTCAGTTTCCGTTGTAAGCGGCGTGGGGAGTGTCTTTATTGTCAACAATCGTCGCTGCACAGGTCGCGGTGACCTTCAGTGCGATAGCGGCGGTGGTGTGACTGCTTTGCATGACGGCCAGACTCGTGAGTCGAAAACTAGAGGCCAAGAGTCGAAAGCACGACCGAATAGCGGTTCTCGCGAGGTCTAAGAAAAACAGTATCGACGTTATCGTGTCGAAAGCGATAGCCGACAACGATATATCAGATAGCGAGTTCCAACTGGTTGTCGAAGAGATGGCCAGGTACCAGGAGTTAAAGGGCACGATCCGGTCCAAGGCCCGATCACAAATTCTCGCGGACGAAGACGTAACATAACTCGTCATGGAGGGGAGGGCCGACGAGAGAAAAATTCTCCTCGCCCGTCTCGGGACGTGATATGCTTATTCGTGTGTCTGCAGCGGCAGCAGGATATCCCTCCACCATACAGTCTAGCTGTTCCGTCGGCCCCGCCATACGGAACATAACACTTTTTCGGGCCCCGTTCCGACACCCACTGACCACCATACATTTCTATAACCGCAACTGTCCGTACCAGGAAGTAATCGTGTTACCATGCGCCGCAGTCACCTCTCTCATATATAGATCGCCTCGATACTTTGGTGCATATGGTTAAACCAATACACAAAACAAGTACACCACCGTGTTTACGTATCGCTTACAGCTGTGCAATACACCAGCGGGTGATCGCTATACATATATAACCTGTCTAGATACTTTGGCGCATCGGATAAGGTAGATAAGTAGTATATAAGAGTCAAAATGATACCACCACCCTCTGGAAGCCACCGGCTACACGTGGTGCCTCCCACCAGGTGGTGCTATAATTAATGACTCTTATATACTACTCAGATTTTCCTCCATTTTTATGAGAATATATGAGAATGGGAGTAATAATTTTTCAACAAAACGAAGAGAGTAGGCATAATTTTAATTTTTCCAAACACAAAGGGGGGAGTAAGCATAATTTTTTTAAAAACACACCTACTGTTCGGCGGGTATGTATGAGAACATATTTTTCACCATATATTTATGACATGAGAAGATACACCCTATTAGAGATAAGAATCCCTATGGTTATACTCAGTATATTACAGCAATCTGTCATACATTTATTACAAATAAAATTACACCCTATTGAAGATAAAAATCTATTGGTTATACTCAGTATAATGCCTACCATAAAACAAATGAGAGAGCAAGCTAAGAGTTGGGGTTGGGGAATTTCCCTAAGAGGTTTGAGACTCAAGAAAGATATAGCAGATAGGATAAGTGACGCGCGAGCCATCGTCTACGAGGAGAGGCTGCGACGTGCGGTTTCGACCGGACGACTGCCCGCTGACCCTGAAAAACACTCCGAGAAATTGGAGAACGAGACGACGGCCAGTCTGCGCGCCACCGCTTACGCGCAGCGTGTAAAAGAAGATCCCAGCGCGCGTAGAAAACCACTATTCAAGGCACACTACAATAGATTTATCAAGGGTTGGTTGGGAGACCTCCTAAGAGTAGGAGAGATATCGCCAGAGCTTTGGTGGAGGAGGGTCCCAGGATTCTCGCCGAAGAAGCCGAAGTTAGGGAAACTGTTGATAGGGGTAGGAGGAAGATAGTATGGACTTTCGAGTAGATGGGGAGATCGCTAATCGCATAATGAATAAAATTCGTCCAGAGATGACCACGGCGTGTTATCTGAGGTATTCGTGCTCGTTATCGTATTAGGAACATAGAGACCGACGCTACTATGATCTATCACAAACAATCAAAGGGCAGGTCCGTGGATAAACGAGATCGCCAAAGCCGAGAGTTGGATATCCGATAGAGAGAAAGGTCGAATGGACATCGACAAAGTTGAGAGACCAAACACAAAATGGACCTTCGTTCGTTGGATATCGGTCGAGGTGAAGATGATCATCGACGCTCAACAACTTCTCATGGGAGCGGGAAAACTCCAGACTGGTTAAGACAGAAAAAGGGAACTGTATTCCGTCGACACGTACGACGACTACTTGTGTCTGTTTAGGTGCATAGCCATCCACCGTGGAGGGAGACCAGACCGCTGTTGTGAGAATGCACGAACTCTAGCTAACGAATATCTCGGTCACGATAACGGACCGGATAGTAAGGGAATTCCCTTGAAAGATATTAAGAAGGTCGAAGAGCACTTCAAGATGGGCATTCGCGTTTACGAGCCCACCGACGAGGGAGTGTGGTATCTCATGAAGGTTCCGGCAAATTACGATGTGGTTGGGGAGAAGACAATGACGATAGGAATGTTTGGAGGTCACTCTTTCCTCATAACGAACCTCCGCAAGATGACGAACGAGTACGGGTGCTCCGGATGCCAACAACGGTTCACAAAGTCGTGTAACATGCACAGGCACGCGACCACCTGCATGGGTGGGAAGACCGTGGTGACATGTCCAGGTAAGATCGTAGAGAGACCACAGTCTGCATACGAGAAGGCGTTCTATCCCAAGGGGTCAGCGAGCGAGAGATCGATTCAATGGTTGAGCAGAGAAGAAGAGAGATTGGGAAAGCACATACATCACGCGAGATGCGGTCACGGTGGAGAGAGGTGGGTGGCCGGCGATCCTGTCGATGGATATTGTCACGAGACCAAGACCGTGTTTCAGTTTCACGGATGCTACTGGCACGGGTGTCCGATTCATCACGGTAAGACAGCGCTGTATAGTAGGTACAGGAAGACGAAAATTCGAAACGCCAAGATAAGGGAGGCGGGTTACGAGCTGGTGGTGATGTGGGAGTGCGAGTGGTTGAATGATAATTTTGATAAAATTAATACCTACTATCCACAATCACCGCGCGAGGAGGAGACGACTCTGTACCCTCACCAGATAGTCTATGACTTCGAGGCGTATCTCGACAAGTCAAAAACCACTCAACCCACCAAAGACCTGACCTTCGAGGTCGAGCACGTTCCTATATCTGTGTCTTTGGGGATACGATGCAATGAAGGGATAACCCACATCTGCGAACGAGATCCTGACACGCTAGTAGAGAAGTTCGTGACCGAGCTACAGATGAGAGGCAAGGCAATCAGGGAGGGGGTTAGGAAGAAGTATCTGCCGGCCGATATAGATATGCTATCGAAGTCTCAGCAAGCAAAGATTGTCTCTTGGATTGATCAAGTCCCGGTGGTGGGGTTCAACTGTAGCAGGTACGACCTGAACCTCATCAAGCAGTACTTTGTCGAGAAGTTGGCGGCCACCGTGACTAAGGTGATGGTCGGAAAGAGAGCCAGCACGACGATGTTTCTGTTTACCCCGGAGTTTAGATTTCTCGACATCATCCAGTATCTGGGACCCGGTACCACGTACGACCGGTGGGTTAAGGCGTACGACTGTAAAATGATAAAGTCTCACTTCCCGTACGAGTGGTTCGATAGCGCGGACAAGCTCGACCATCCGGGGCTGCCAGACTATCCCGAGTGGTACTCGAAGTTGAAGGGTGAGTTCCTACTGTCGTTGTCCGAGTGGAAAGAGTGTAAGAAGGTATTTCAAGAAAATGGGATGAAGACGTTCAAGGAATGGTTGCAACACTACAACGACTTGGATGTCGGACCGTTCCTAGAGGCTCTAACTAAGATGACGGAGTTCTACAGAGGAAGAGGTGTGGATATACTCAAGGATGCTGTGTCTCTGCCCGGTGTTTCCCTTCAGTACCTACTTCGTGGGACGATCGATGGGAAGGCGGACACACCCGAGCTGTGGTCACCGAAATCTGAAACTTATGAGATGATGAAGCAGGGATTGGTCGGTGGTCCGTCCATAGTGTTCTCCAGATACGCAGAGGCTGGCAGGTCGACGATCAGGGGTCAGGTAGGTAGTCGGGAGGAGAAGATGTGCAAGGCGGTGATGGGGTACGACGCCAATGCACTGTATCTGTCTACCCTGTCGAAAGACATGCCGTGCGGGGAGGAGACGATATGGACGTGTGACGACCCGGAAAGACAGTCGTATATAGACTGTTTCGTGAGGAAGGTCAGGAGTGAAAAGTGGTTCGGATTTGCGGAGTTGGATATAGAGGTCCCGGAAACGTTGAGAGACAAGTTCTCGGAAATGTCACCGCTGTTCGTTAATCAAGAAATCGATGAGAACGATGTTCCGCAGCACATGAAGGACTACCTGGCCGGTACCGGGAGGAAAAGGGTTGAAGGACAGAGAAAGCTCGTGGGGGCAATGTCCGCCAAGAAGATGATCATATACTCCCCACTGCTAAAGTGGTATCTGGAGCACGGTCTGATCATCAAGGCGGTGCATAGGGTGATAGACTACACGCCCGGCAAACCGTTTCAGTGGTTCGTGGAAGAGGTCACCGCTGCCAGACGACGGGGGACGTAGACAAGAGCAAGAAGGTGTTGGCGGAGATATTCAAACTGGTTGGCAACGCGTGTTGTGGCAAGCTAATAGAGCACAAGAGAGACACCTGAACACCACATATACGAAGGATGAGAAGACTGTCGACCGGGCACTGAGGTCGGCGTGGTTCGAAGACCTGGAGGAGATTGGGGAGGCTTACGAGATATCGAGCAGGAAGAATCGAGTGGTGATCAACAGACCGTTTCAGTGTGGCATAGCGGTCTACCAGTTGGCCAAGCTCCGGATGCTGGAGTTCTACTACGATTTTTCTGGACAAGTACGTGGATCGCGGAGATTTCGAACTGATACAGATGGACACTGACAGCATGTACTTCGCGCTGTCGGAGAAGACGCTGGCGGCGGTGGTGAGAAAGAATATGAAGAGAAAGTTTAATAAGGAGAAGACCGAGTGGTTGGCGTGGGACGCGTGGAGCAACAGAACTCCGGGATTGTTCAAGCTGGAATTCGAGGGAGATAGAGCCATCGCTCTGTGTAGCAAGTGTTACTACGTGAGTGGTGATGGAAAATCTAAGCACTCGGCCAAGGGATGTCGAAGAGATCTAACGATCTGACTTGGGAAAGGTATAAGAGTGCTCTCGAAGGGGGTAGGGATATGGCGGAGAACAGGGGATTCCGAATGATTAACGGGGTGATGAAGACGTACTGTCAACAAAAATTAGGACTCTCGGCGTACTACGACAAGAGGAGAGTGATGGAAGACGGGTTGCACACAGAGCCTATAGGATAGGTAAAAAAAAGAACTCTGAAAAAAGGATAGAATACTAAAGACTCTAACGATCCGGGGGTAACTGGGTGTCAGAAGGCACCATAAGAAGTTCTTCGCGAACAAAACCGCGAGATGGACCATCAGTCAAATAATAGAGCACGGGCTCATCAGGTTTGGTAATAGAGCGATCCAGATGATATACATTCATTGACCACACGGGATCAGTCGCGCGGCGGCTGCCACCTTCGAGCTCTCCCGGTTGATAGAGGTACCGGACGTCAATATCTGATGGAAGTCGCTGCTCCTCTAAACCAACTGGTCGCCCGCGCGAGACGGCAGAGGGCTTGCTCGTCACCCTTTTAAACTTGATAGCATCTACAGGCTTCTTACCTATCAATCTGGTCACCTCTCCGTTCAGTGTGGAGACCACGGCGGGCAGTCTGGCCACCCACTCGGTCGATCGCGAATGAGGGTCTACAAGTTCTTTAGCGTATTGGTGTCCGAACAGTCTCTCAGCCAGGTTCGATTGAAGCGTTCCACGATCCCCTGGTCCCGGTGGATGTTGACGCGGCCGCGTCTGATAGAAACTTTATGCTTAGACAATAGATGAGAGACCGCGCCCATGAACTCGCGGCCGGGATCGACCTGGAGAAGATTCGGCCATTTGAGAGGATCCTCTTATATATTCGGGAAAGAGCCTCGGCCACTTCCTTAGACTCTTTAGTGGCCAACGGCTCAGCCCCCTTGTAACGACTCGCTACGTCAACGATTGTCAGTGCGTACTTGTACGTTTTGCGACCGACGCGATCGTGAGGGAGAAACAGGAGATCCGCTTGGTGAACTTGGTTCGGCACCGGAACGTCGAATTTTGGGCGCGGAATATTGTGAGGCGCGGGTAAATAGATCTGCCAGATGGCCTGCTTCTTGAGCCATTCCTTGACAGCGTTTTCTGAAACCTTGGTCGCCGCCGCGAGGTTCTTGATGGCCGCGAGTCCCTTCCAGTAGCCGCGTGGACTATAGTATGTATTCGACAGCTTGCGCGTTAGTTTGGTATCAAGTTTGCGCGTGTTCATCGTATGCGAAGTATTCTAATATATCGGACAATCTCCAACATGCCCTCGCCAGTTCGTCCGGTAATAATAAACCTTTGTTGGAAGTACAATTGCGATTGTCGCTGCAGCCCCAATCGCGTTTGGGTTGGAACAGGAGAGGGGAATCTAATTCATCCAATCTCCCAGGATGGTGGAGGAATCTAACATCCGCTTTGCGAAAAGGGTGGCCGCTTTTTCGTCCTCGAGACAATCTCGGGCCAGACGAATCATACTCTTTGCACCAGGTAAACGATGTTTTTGGGCAGTGTAGCCTACATCAATCATAGCGTTATAAAGTTCGTCAACTAACATCGTTCTATATATATATATATATAAAAAAAAAATGTTTTAATTAATTAATTTAAAATCTCGATTGAATATAATAGCCGGCGAGACCCACCACACCCATTCCCACGATGATGAACGCGATCTCGCGGTCCTTTTGGGGCTCTGACGGTACATAGAAATCTGAAAGTTGGGGCTCGGGATCCATTGGATCGAGACTTTTGTGCGGATATGCCAGCGCGTACTCGCGGTTGGCTTCTTCAACGTTCTGAAAAGTTTGCGCGGCGTGATTTTCGCGGCGAAGCTCTTCATTGACCCAGTCCAGATGGGCGGTTCGTTTTTTCGACCATGCTTCCTTTGCGCTATTGAGTTGTTCTACAGCTAAATCATGACGCTTACGCTCCTCATCCACGTTCGAGCTTTTCATTTTAGAGAATATAAAGTTGCTACCGCTGAACGCCAATGCGTTTACAAGCGCACCACCTACTATTACTGCGATTGAAGCCATTTATTTCCATATATTAACTGGTAGAATTCCAGCTTTAACTAGATAATCTCGGGTCCAAACTGCGGCCGCTACATCTAAGGTCGCGAGCCCTACGTCTCTCACAGTAAAGTCCAATTTGGGAGCGGTTCCTTCCTAGGGCCATCTTTGATAGTCGAGCATACCCGATACTGAAACCCGATATCACCACGGCGTGATAAAGCGCATTCACTAACATTTTACCATCTTGTTCAGCCATTGTTATAATTATTGCATATAAAATGGGTCGCGATCAATGTTTAAATGGGGCGCATCCAAATTCAACATTGTTGATGATTGGTGTTTAGTAACTTTCTTCTGAACACTGGCTGGTTGTTTTTTCTGGTATTTCCACACGCACAGGGCACCAACAACTGCCAGACCACCACCAACAACCCAACTCCAATTCACGAATTTGGGTTCAGCCCAACTCCAATGGTAGTTGGTATTGGGTGACAAATTCTTTGAATTTGAGTGTGCTTCCAATTCGTGAATTGGGGGTGTTGTTTGTACTCAACTCTGTATTCAGATGTTTTGATGTCCCCAATCTCGATTGGAGTTTAGCCTCTCGAAGCTCGGCGAGTATTTTATCTTGTTTAACTTTTCGGGTGGCAGCCGCCGCCCGCCCAGCTGCCTGTCTTTTGGGATTTTTTATATGCGGTATGTCATCCAGTGGCGGAGTAACACTCTGGTTCGATTGTGTTGGAGCAATCTGGTTCAACTCCGTCACTCTCGTGGGTGTGTCTTGTGTCATCATTTATAATATTAATATTAGAGCTTATAGTTCGTGGGCATATATGTCCAAATTGACAGTGTTTACCCGTGGTCAACGCGGTTGTTAGTGGAGCTAAGTACATTCCAAACTTGTGATAAATTGAGCAGCATGCCGTTCTAAGAGTGTGTCCTATAAAAGGGTCAGTCTCTAGATCATCAATCAACCCCGCAGTGTTTGGTATAGGGAGAAGTCTACTAACGGCGGTAGCGTACAAATGAATAGCCGCCGATCCAAGAGTTTTTTGTATCTCTGCTCCCAATTTAGGATTCGTATCGCGCATACATTTTATCGATCTCCGCATCTGACATCTTATCCACCTGAAAAACTGAGAGACGCCTACCGAGATAATGCTCCGATTGTCCCCCAGCAACCAGCGCAGCTAGCCGCTCTCGTCGCGCCGCATTTTCATTTTCATTCGGAGTCGTTGCACTCAACCCCGATTCCGATTGCTCTGTCGGATCATTATTGTTGGCAGTCGGAGTTGAGGTTTCTTCTATTAGCTGATCGAGAAGTTCGTCGCAGTTCATTTTTCTTAATTTTTTCAAAATTAGTAATTTAACTATTCTAACAAGTCTCATCACTTTAACATATTTATTTAATTTTTTCAAAATTATTAAATGCGCACCACCCGATACTTATGATCACCATTATGCTCGCAACAAAGCTCGCAGCGGAGCACCAAATTGTTAACATTGTTAACCATTGTTCAGCATTATTCAGCATTGTTAAGCAATTGCTAAGCATTGTTCAGCATTATTCAGCATTTGTTCAGCAATTGCTAAGCATTGTTCAGCAATTGCTAAGCATTGCAATAGCTTATTACTTTGCAATTTTCCTAATTTTTTCAAAATTATTATTTATTAAATAAATCGTTAGATTTAGTTGATAACTTTATAAGCAGTTGGTTGATCAGTCTTTAGCAGAAGCTTGGCGTGCTTAGTTTTCGAAAGTATCTGTCGAACCTCCAGGCGCTCCTCGCGCGTTGGGATAACGTCATTCTCTCGAAGACAGTCATCGAATGAGTCTCGGTCCTTGCAGTGAAAGAGGGCGACCCATTTCGTTTGCTCGCGCAGATCCTTGAGGACGGCGTTGTATTTTTGAGTGGATATCCATACGCTTTGCCTCGCATGGCGGCCAGAAAATGCGAGCTCGGAGAGCATGTCCTTCTTTTTGGTCATCGCCGCCTTGGCTGAGCAATCGTCAATCACGTATAGGGTGGGCTCGCCCTGAAATATTTGGTATAAACCACGCAACCAATCGTGAAGCCTATCACCGGGTCAATAACGTATACCTCAGGGTCGGTCCATATCCACGGGCACCGCTGATAAGTATCGTTGTGCCGCACAGTGGGACATAGGATCACAATGTGACGAAAGCATCGCGGTAGGATCCCTCGAGTAAGTTGAGGATGAAAAACCGTTTTTTTCCACATCCTGTCTGCCCACTATTATGGCGGAGTGAGCATCTCCAATCGTGAATTGGTATTGATTGCTAGATTTCTTAATTTTTTCAAAATTATGTATTAATAAATCGTTAGATGATTTTTTTTTATTAATCGTTAGATTTAGTAGATCGCTGATACGTATCGACCATCTTCGATGTTGAGTTGTGCGTCTGTAATTATATATAAGTACACGTTCAATGGCCCGGCTCCGTCCGCCTCTTTGGTTATCTGGATCGTCACACCTCACTAGCGTTCTCAACTTGGCGTCCGCTACCGTGTATTTGGTCATCGTCGCTGGCTCGCATGTCTAGCCATAACGCGTATTGGTATTCAGGAACTCCGCGAGGAGACGGCCGAGAGATGCAGGTCTTTAGCAACTGCTGCAACCTCCGGAGAGCGCTTAGATCCAGCAGCAAACTGCTTTCTTACTTCATCCCACTGCTGGTGCGCGCGAAGACCCGCGCTGTAGAGTTGATTGGGGACTCCCTCGATCGTCACCTCTACCTTCGTGATTTTGGGGTTATAGAATCTGTCGGTTTTTCTAGCACCGAACGCGAACCGAGCATCCTCGAACAACATCAGTATACCTTTCATCGAGCGGGCGGGTACGTTGACGTTAATATTCCACAATGTGTCGCTTTTGTTTTTCGGCATCTTGCGATGGCGAAGAACTCGGTCGTAAAGTATGGCAACGCGCCCGGCGTACTGGGTTCTGATCAATCGTGCTAGTTCGGGCATCGTGACCATGTCGTACTCCAGCGAAACATTATCGATCGCATACGTCGATAACATGTCGCTGGCTATGATAACTCGGCCGTAGTCGTTGAACGTTAGTTCGTATTCGAGGCGGTCAGCCAAAGCACTCTGATAGTAGGGCATGTGACTCTCCAGCAACTCAAAGTCGAGCGGGTGTAGAAGCGGTTGCCGTAAGCGCCCGCGACCGCGTTGTCACTAGCGTTGTTATCTACCTTGTTAGCAGCCCGATTCTAAGTTTGGTTACGTCTTATTTTTGCTGGTGTCAATACCTTGATAGACAGCGTTTTCAAGCTCGTGTGACGTCTTCCACAGGTCCTGATAGCAATGGTAGACGTCGCTGTCATCGATCGACATCACCTCATTACCAGAAATCTTTATCATAGTCTTCTTGACTATGGCGCGACCCAAGTTCTGAACTACGGTTCGGTCCGCGTCCGTCGACGTTAGCGAAATAGTGAAAAGCGAGGCGAACAGTACCCGGAACAATGACGTCGTTAGCTCCGAGGTTGGGGAAGCGGACTAAGAGCTGCTGGTTCTGGTCGATCGTCGATGGGTTGTTCGTAATAACGACACTCTGTCTCACGCCTTTTGCCCCGAGGGGCTCACGCAGTCTGCGGTATGGATTGAGTTTGCGACCGTATTGACTCGAAGACATAATTAATTTTTTCAAAATTATTGAAACTATTAAACCCGTATGGTTTTGTCTTTAATACATAATTAATTTTAAGAAAATTATAAATATGGCTGATTACGATGTTGAAATGGATGAAATCGGCAAAGACGATTACCTCGATGGTGATGATAATTTCGAGGATTCCCTCGAGACTCCAGTTCCAATCCAATCACAATTGGATGGCGCTACTACTAGTCAAAGTCGGGAATTACTCGAGGGAGCTGTAAACGACTACTACAACAGTTTGGCAGAAAAAGGTCTGGTCCCCTCTGTCGGTCGCGACTACTCCAAGTTCAAATTTGATATGAACGGTAGATTGCGACTAAAAGCAGCATCAAATCTCCCAATAGTCAACACGAGGACCGGTAAACCCCTAGCGATTAGCACCATTGCCGGAACCCCGGGCGGTGGCCGATTCATAAGGGACGAACTAGGATTCACGGATTGGAAGAGGGGTAAAACAATTATACCGGCCCGCGCTGTAGAGGCCCTAAAGTCTACCGACGAAACTATAGCGAAGACGGCCACCGCGATAGAAACGGTCGAGCTCAGAGAGGTCCCTCAAATAGCCACCGACGTTATTAACACGATGGAGACCACGTTCAGCGTGCAATCACAATTGGGAAAAAATACTCAACGATGACCCACCGTTACCTCTTCGAGAACTCCGTGGACTCGATAAGGCTCTACAAACGGTCCGGGGCGAACTGGTCCTTAACCTCTCCAAACTCACGGCGCTGGATGAACATATCGCGCTAGAAGAAAGAAAACTGGAGGAAGCCGGTGACGATAGAGAATCTACCGAGCGGATCAACAAACCTCCTGCGGTCTTTGCGGGATGAAAGAGAAGCTCGCTTGGAGGCCGCCTCGGCTAACCGTGAGGCTCTCCGCACACAAATAAGTCGGATCCGCGAATCAATCTCGAGGTCCTGCACGAGGAGACGACACTCGGTGAGCGTCTTCGCACTCTGTTCAGAGAGCAGGGCGTCACGATAGCAAGCATCCTCGTTGCTATCGGCATGACTATATCGACCATAGTTCTAACTTTCACTGGTGGTGCGGCGCCACCACCCGCTCCAGCACCAGCACCAGCACCCGCTCCATCCGGTGGAGCAAGGAGTGGATAAAAAAACAACTAAAAGCCCTCGCCAGTCTTCTAGCTAAATTAGCTGGAAAGGCGGCTGCCGCACTACCTGGACTGATCGGAAGTATCGTTTTCTTACTTGCTATCTATATTATCAAAAACGGCCGGATGGCTAGCCAAAAATACCTGGCTTTAATCGTGGCAATCGCCGGTCTCCTATTATTCTCTGTCAGAGAGTTCCTACAACCAAAGCGTAAAATAATCCGATCGCCACGAGGGCGATGACGAGACCCAATTTCTCCTCCTCGTGTGTTGTGCTTCCAATTTCAACATTGTTGATGATTGGTGTTTCTCCAATCGCGATTGGTCTGTTGATGGAACTCGATGGTGCATCCAATTTACGAATTGGGGGTACTGGGTTCGATTTACGAATTGGGGGAGGTGTATCCATTTTGTGTTTTATGAAATCGGTTCCACTGTTGGGGGTGCGCTTGATGATATCCGTGTTCACGTTACCGTTGTGGCCGATTTTTTGATTGGCGGTGGCGATTACGATTATGATTATTGTAACCGTCAACCGGGTCGTCTCGTAGTATCATATTGCTCGGCGCCATATAAAGACCTATTCCAAATACATAGTCTACTGGGTGCTGGCATTCTGTAAAACGTCTTGATAATTCTGGATCGCCTTCTCCAGGTCCACCCTAGCTGAGATGGCGTCCTCTACAAGTGCCAAAAATTGTTTTTGTGCATCAAACGCTGTTCCCATGCCCAGTATAGAACTGCGAGTTTGTTTTTGTGCGCCGAGAATGGCCCAGACGTACGTGCGAATGGAGTCGTTGACGCGAGTAACCCCGGCCTGCGTGAACCCTAGACCCGTATCTAACATAAATGTACCCCACGCGTTCTGAACCTCAGCAGCCTGCTGTATGTAATCGACGTGAGCCAGTTTCGGAGGTGTAACATTTTACAAGAAAACACGCCACAGTGTCGACCTCCAGACACTTCCGTCCCGAAAGAGTCATAGTCGCGGGGTCAAAATTCCCGGCGTTCCGACTGACGATGTGGTCACCGGAGTGATCGTGTCTAAAATCAGTCTGTGTCCAATTCCCGGATGGGCTGGCCGTGAATGAGAACGTCCCCGAGGCCGGTGCTGGTAGGAAATGCTTTCTGTCTCCAGTCCGCGTCTTTTGAAACGTAAAATTCGTTACACAGTCTTTCAAAGGCCATACGGTTATATGTGTTGGAAATGGGATCCCAGGCGTCGTCTTGAGGTAGTGAAATACCTAGTTCTTTGAGAATCCTCCTAATAGTATAATACACGTGAAAGTTGTAGACACTTCGGAGCATGACATTCTTGGATGTCAGATGGTCTTTATATGAAACTCCACACCCGGCTGTTGCGCACCATACAGCGAAATTTATTTGGTTCTGCCAAAACTGCATCGGTGTTGCTTTCCAGCCGTTTACCACCTCCATCGTAGTAATCTTGGGCAACCTATATTGTTCAAAGATGTTAGGGAAGTTGGTGGCAAAGCCACTGTCCGGTCTAACCGTTACGGTTGGGTGTACAAGGCGGTTAACAACGTCTTTTTGTGTGTATTTACCTCTACCGCGTACTTTACATTAGAGTTAAAGCTAAATGCTTTGGTATCCATTGAAAGATATTATTAGTTTGCTACTATAACTAATGTTCAAAAAGGGAGTTGTGAACTTCAAAAATTAATAGACAACTGCTGCGGAAAAAACGCCGGGTAGGCCTTAGATCAATCACCTTCACGGTTGGATGGCAGAATGTGGGGAAGAGCGAATGGTTTTACTATGTGAAGGATGGACTACAATTAGAAGTAAAGCTGCCTCACGGACTGTGGGGAATAAGACAGCTCAAAGATTTTGTCAACTCAGAGCTTGACGGTATAATCAACCTCACAGTATCGAATGCTACCGGGCTCGCAACAATGACCATCAGCAGTGATAATAAGGTAGTGGTCTCCCCGGGGTTGGGTATTCAACTCGGTTTTAGAGAGACATACTCCTCAAACAAAGGAGTGTATCCCCGGGTGAGTACGTCGGTGATAAACCGGTGGACTTCACCTTCACGAAAAACTCTCAGGGTGCACCTGGATCGGGTGAACACATCGTACAACACGATAGACGGATCCCCCAGCACATTACTGAAAACTGTGCCCGCCAGCGATTGTTTCTATGGCGAGACTGTAACGTTTAGACTTCCCACACCCAGAGATGAAAGTTTTGGAATCGGGACACATCCACGAGTTGAAGATTTATATTCTTGATGATAAAGGGCGAGAGTTGAAGAACGATTCGATTACCCGATTTCGGTCGTCCTAGAAATTTCAAATTAATTAATTTAAGAAAATTAGAATTAACGCATGTTCGTAATATATATTATCAACATTATGAGTATATACGGACCAGGTAGTTCTTCGATTGGGTGACAAATTCAAATAATTTGGAACCTGCAGAAGGGGATTCATCCCGACAGAGGGCGACTTTTTAACTACCCAAAAAAACAAAGGCCTTGATTAATAGAACTATATCGAGGGCCACGGACGAGATTCACAAGAGTCTACTATCACAACTTAGAGAATATGCCCTGGCTGTGAATACACAAAGTCGTGAAGAAACGCATACGGAACTAAACGAACTAGGTAAAAAAAATAACCAAATTTAGAAAAGAGACCCGGTTGGGGTGGGATTGATAAAGTCCGAGAAGACCGTAAGGCTGAAATTACGGAGGTTTATGATGCGTTGCGCTTAGAAGACTCTCTCGCAAAGAAGCTACACTTGCTGAATTAGACGGGAAAATAATCGATTTTCGAAATGAGGCCACGTCGGGTATTGAGAAAGCACGAGAAGAACCACCAGGCGGACCTTATGAAGGCTTATGAGGTGTTGCGCTCAGAGGACTCTCTCATCAGAGAAGCGGCACTTACTGAACTAGATAAAAAAATAACCAATTTCGAAAGAGACCCGGTCGGGTATTGATAAAGTCCGAGAAGACCACCAGTCTAACCTTGCAGAGGCCATTGCGGAGGCTTATGATGCGTTGCGCTTAGAGAACTCTCACAGTAAAGAATCGACACTTACCGAACTAGATGAAAAATAGCCGAATTTATAAAAGAGACCAGGTCTGGGGTCCGTGAAGACCACAAAGAGGCCATTGCGGAGGCTTATGGGGCGTTACGCTCAGAGAACTCTCTCAACAGAGAAGCGGCACTTACTGACCTATATGAAAAAATAACCGAATTTAAAAAAGAGACCCGGTTGGATCTTGATAGAGTCCGAACGGGTATTGAGAAAGCCCGAAAAGACCACCAGGCGGACATTACGGAGGCTTATAGGGTGTTGCGCTCAGAGGACTCTCCCAACGGAGAAGCAGCACTTACTGAACTAGGAGAAAAAATAACAGAATTTCGGGAAGAGACCCGCGAACGGTTATTGAGAAAGTCCGAGAAGACCACCAGGCGGCCCTTACGGAGGCTTATAGGGTGTTGCGCTCAGAGGATCGGACGGGGATTGCGGGATTAGGAACCCGAGTGGTTGAATCTATCCGCGCCATTGATGAATCACTTGTTGCGGTTGATGATAAAGTAAATCGAGTTCGTACTGAGGCATATCAACGCAAACAATGCGCTTGCCGGAATAGTGCGAACAATGAAAACACCAAAACGTGTCATAACAGTTTGGGCTGAGAAGCGGGGCCCATTGGTTGTGGGGCACTATGAATATTCGTTCGGTGCCAAAGCGAGTAATAAATATGGGGGATACACTATGACAGCTGCAGGTGAAGTTATCCAAATGGCGGTCTGCTCGGTTAATGCTAATGGTAAACCTGTGGGCGCGGTTCGCGATAAATATTGTAGTAGATGGGGAAGAACGGGGGGTTGGAGTCACTAAAATCTCTGGAGATAGTTCGACGGTGGTTTCGTTCTCCGGTGATGATCGAATTAGACTTTCCCAAGGTAGTGTTATTAACTTTGTTACGAAAATCGGTGACTCAGAGAGTTCTTCCACTATTGTCTCATTGTTAATTGAACTTATTGTGTAAATACTAATATATTGAAATAAATTTAACTATGAACGAATCACCGCTTCCAATTGTCAATACCGATCCACCAACACTGTATCCAACTCTCAATACCACTCCACCAACACTGTATTCAACTCCACCAACACTGTATTCAATTAACGAAAAAAGTTCAGATTTTAGGTTGAATAATATCGTCGCTATGCAGGATATTTTAGTTAGAGAATGTGCAAATAGAAAAAGACACTCTAATAAATATAGGCGCGCGGCAAACATAGCTGAAGCATCTAGTACGGTTCTGGCAAGTGTTTTCTGTGTTGTGTGGGCGGGGACTGCTGCAACGCTATCTACAATTGTAATGATTCCACTTGCAGGGGTTTTGAGTGGAATTACCGTTTTATCTGGAACACTTTGTATGGTAATTAGGGCGGCGGGTGGAAAACTCGAGAAAAAAAGTAGTAGAAAACATGATAGAATATCCGTTCTCGCTAGGTCTAAGAAAAATAGCATCGACGTTATGGTGTCCAAAGCGTTGGCCGATAAGAAAATATCAAATTTAGAGTTTGAATCCGTGGTGGAAGAAATGGGGAGATATGAAGAATTAAAAAATGATATAAGGATCAAGGCGCGCGCCACCATGCCAAAAATTTGAGTGTACTGATTGGGATAAATTTAGGGTAAAACTTGGAAATAAATGTCGGAGGAAATGTTACAGCACCATGTATATATTTTTATAAAAATTAGTTTTTTAAAAAATAATTTTATAAAATTAGTTTGATAATGTTTTTTACAGTGTTTTAATGCTGTAGAAACACCGTGACTTATTAGATCGATTCTATCTTTCTAACTGACTTTTCGATTTGAATTATTACTAAACGATAATACTTGCGAGCACGTAATCCCTTGTTAATCATTCGATGAGTAGCCTGAGTGCCACCACATGGTGGACATAGTAATGACTCGGCTTTGGTCCCTACCCCACAATGTCGACATGGGCGAGGCGACACGGAACCTCTTCGCATCCATGCACGGTGATGTTTGCAATATTCGTAAATACCGGTACGAAAACATCTCTCGTGACTACCTGTCTTCAACCACGCACACTTAACTAGAACCATTATGTTATTATATATACTGAGTATAACCATAGGGATTCTTATCTCTAATAGGGTGTATCTTCTCATGTCATAAATATATGGTGAAAAATATGTTCTCATACATACCCGCCGAACAGTAGGTGTGTTTTTAAAAAAATTATGCTTACTCCCCCCTTTGTGTTTGGAAAAATTAAAATTATGCCTACTCCCCTTCTTCGTGTTTTGAAAAATTAAAAATTAAAATTACTCCATTCTCATAAATATTCTCATAAAAATGGAGGAAAATCTGAGTAGTATATAAGAGTCATTAATTATAGCACCACCTGGTGGGAGGCACCACGTGTAGCCGGTGGCTTCCAGAGGGTGGTGGTATCATTTTGACTCTTATATACTACTAGATATATCACAGCGGCGGTTTGTGAACAGGTAATGTTTATCTCCAGGTTTATGTTTCATAACTGCCTTGGTGATTGTGTGTGTACTAAGGAGCGTTCCTATACGACCGCCGTTAAACTGTGCCATAAATCAGCCGAATGCCGATATAACGAGCAGTGGTGTGGTGACAATGTCCGACAAATAACATCGGCAAAATAGTGTTACGTGACTTATCAAAACTACACATCAGATCGGTTCTATCTTTCTAACTGACTTTCTGATTTGAATTATTACTAAACGATAATACTTGCGAGCACGTAATTCCTTGCTAACCAGTCGATGAGTAGCGCGAGTGCCACCGCATGGTGGACATTGCAGTGACTCGGATCTGGTCCCTACCCCGCAATGCCTACATGTGCGAGGCGAAACGGAACCTCTTCTCATCCATGCCGTATGATGCTTGCAATACTCGTAAATACCGGTACGATGACATATCTCGTGACTACCTGTCTTCAACCACGCACAATTAACTAGAACCATTGTGTGATGTATATACTGAGTATAAAATAGGGATTCTTATATCTAATAGGGTGACATCACCATCTCGTTGATAACTTCTCATCCAGTCGAGGAAGTATATGGTCTCGTCGTTCATGAAAAACAGTTTCCACTCTCATCCACACCCGCCGAACAGTCCAAGTAGTATATGGGAGTCAAACATGATACGAGTTTCATTTGGAAGCCGCCGCGCGTAGCCGGCGGCTTTCATAGGATACCCGTATCATTTTGACTCCCATATACTACTAATGCTGTTCTGTCATTGGTCGAGAAACTATGGTAAACAATCAATTAATTTATCACATGAAACCTTGTTATGTCACCAATTCGAGCGTTTTGCACATACAACAAATAGTATCACGTAAACAATCATACACTTTAGTGTAAAACATCGTAGACAAATATGACAACATCTTACTTTAAATAGTATGCCAATAAACTGTACAACAAGCGAGATATCTGAGTATTTAAATGTGCAAACTTTTAAATGTGGGTCCCGTTTCAATAAACTGCGTACGAATAAAACGTTCGAAAGTGCACACTTATGATAGTCTGTACATTTCACATTAACAATGTTTTCTTGTAAATATGATTATATTTACATTTATTGAGCATAGGCTGCATATGCAGTCTATGCTCAATACATGTAAATACATGTACATCAATTGAAATTTACAGACGATCCTACATTTGCATTTACGAACATTTTAGTCGTACGAAGTTTAGTGAAACGGGCCCCTGATGTACAACTAATTTTAGTGTACATTTTACCCACAGGTAAAGCCGTATTTACATGTACTCGCATAGTAGGCAAGTAAACACCAGTGGAAATACACTCGGATAACTGTTCACATGTCACTGTTACATAGCTATTACTAGATTCTTAAACTACTTTGGCAACTGGTCATCAAACTGTTCTAAAATCAGACATTGTATATAAGCGTGATGAACACAACCAATATGGCGTTGTTGTTTAATGCTTTTGGAAGATATCGCACCAAATTTTAGTTTAATGTATGTCATATTATTTGTGATAAGTGTCAAACGCCACAACATATACAACTGACTCATGACTTGTACACACTAAGATGGCCAACATACATGTAGCAACTCCGTGCGCAGTATATTATACAGTAACGCATATATCACATCACATTTCGCAACCAATTATGTTTGAATCAAATGATGATCCTGGGTCACATGCTGGGTCCTTAAATTAACGTTTAACTTTCATGAAGAATCGTTTACCATTTAGTTCATTCATGTACTCTAGCATTTTGTTAACATTGGCGATAACCGACTATTCGTCCAAACTGTCAGAATTATGACATTAAAGCACTCTGTACAATGATAGGGTAACCTGTTCCGTATTTGTTGCTTTCTGTTTTATAAATTAATTCACGTCATTCCGTTAGTAAGGTATTAAGGGAAATATAGCATAACACATCTAAAATGATAACGTTACGTCGTTCAGAATCCACGAGATCCTATACCATGTTAGTGAGGAATTCAGTTTTTTTGCTCCGTATTTACACACATACGAAGCTTATCTGGATCTATGTTGTCATTATCACTTCCTAGTTGGTTGCCGCTTTGTAAAACGTATTCCGCATATTAGACATAAACCTTATGCGTGTTATCAGTGAACATTGGATACACATACCATACTGTCTGAATACATTTAACTAGTTCACCCCTAAATATCTGACATACATTTCTGGATACTATATTTTGGACTACATGTACAGGGGCGGATCTGGAGGGAGTGTTCCGGGGTTGCACCCTCTCTCGTTCAGCCACGGAGTTTACATATATTATATTTTACCACGAGTTGGAGTCTGAATTTAAATGCCGTAAAACACAGGAAAATGCATTACGGACGATAGGGAGTAGATTGTAAGAGTTACCTTCGCAACTAGACAACCACCTTTCCCCAAATTCTGGATCCGCCCCTGATGTAGCAGTTCATTAATCACTCGAGGAATATTTGTATTTTAATTCGGAAACATGCTGACAAATACTGTTACCGTAGATCTTGATGAGACGGCTCGTTACGAGTGTCTGCAACAGTTGGCATTTATATGTTTATCGCATGGACACCTAACCCGAATGTTCTGTTTGTAACTCAGGGTGGACAGAAATCTCGGGTTAATGGAACGTCAACGTTATGGAATAGGAATAACACGAAGACGTTGCAAATGACGTCCCCAATGACGTCCCCAAAGTAACGATGTTCTGACGTTGACGTCATTTTTTAAACGTCATTAGAAGTGCCCGTGACTCAGTAAAATCAATACAATTGAAAAAATGCGTTCTAGTTAGGTACATTTGTAATATGAATTGTTTGCAAAGAACGGGAACCTACACTATGACATATTTATAATATATTTATTGCTAGTATTAAAACTTTGTTTCTTCGTGAGATTTTCAACTCGATGCGAAACAGTCAATGACCTATCACGACCCACTATTGGACTCTTAACCGTCCAGTGACATTGACCTACATTTGCGTATTCAGGAGTGCTGATAGTATTGTTTATACTAGAATATTTGTGTTTGTGTCTTGAATAAATAATGTATTCGTTATCCACATATTTGTACAGTGTAATATCTATGGCGAATTAGCATTGAAGGCATATATAATGTACCCACTCTTACAAGTATAGATACATTTTGATAACAAGACCTTTGTTGGAAGAATTAATTTCCGAAGAATATGTAAACTAGGCTCGTTATCGTTATTGCCAGGGATGGTCACACACAAGTGAATCAAATGATTGCTCAACTAGCTACATTTGGTAGTTTACGTAGACAACCGTAAATGCCTTCGTGGCCTAGTGGTAGCGTAGTTGCAGCCTGTAACCGTACGGGAGGGCCACAGAGTTACAGGCAGCAACTAGTGGTACCGTACACATGTTTTGAAGACCACTAATTTACGAATGCAATATGTGAGTGCAAGGCAATAATATTTTAATTTTCTTTTATTCATTTTTAATGTTTTTAATATAATATCTGTTTTTCTATATATAACATGCACTTTCACATTCTTTAGTAATGACAATCGAATACAGATAAGCAAACACCACGAGCATTCGGTGCGGCGTCGTTATTTCTCGAATGACTATCTGTGTTGCTATGTAGTACACTTGGACAGCTGTAAAGTTGCATGCATGTACATAAGGTTCGGTCTTTCCACTTATGTTCATGCCTGTTTTGAAAAAAAATCGAACCAGACACGTTTAGACTGCACGTATTGATTTATCGATGCACTCACCAGTCAACTAGTGTGAAGTAGGGCGCAGATTATTGAACAGCATTGCATTATTATATAGTTATATTTACCTAACTTATCTGTTGTGTGTTTATTTTAGAAGCGCTTTGTTGACAAACAGAGTCAAATTATCGTATTGGATCTACTAAAAAAAGTATAATAATACCACTTTGTCATGACGTTGTTTACATGCTTTTGTTTACATAACAATCAGCTATAAATAATAAAGGGAATTCCTTCGGGATTTCCTACATGTGTTCAAGACCGACGACTAATCATATATTTATTATCGACGTCAATTGTCAGATTTTTCCGTAACGCAGTTGGTAAGGACTTGAACACCTTCTGTCACTGAATATCTTATCCCTGGTTCGAATCCAACAACTCGCGTATATAGTTGTATACATACTTTTTGTAAACAAAGTATATTGTTATTGTTTTTTGTCGCTGGTTTCTGTTCGTTCTACCGTCTGTACGTCCGTCCGTCAGTCACGAAACGCAAAACTTAGTAAACCGTAATTGCTGGAGACTAGATAGTTGGTGTGTGGCTTCCTTATAGGCCGTGATCCATAAATGGATCCCCCTTGTGGGATCTTTGCATACATATTATTTCTGAAACTACATTCAATTATGAGTTATATGTCGTATGTCTGCGCTATGTAACCAGCTGGATGAATGTTTGGCAATATTTTGAAGTATACCACCCTCGGACTTTTCGCAATTGTGAACAATCACATTTTTCATTGAATATCGATTGTTTTTTATCATTAGAAACAACTGCTATGGCAGTTTGTATTTTTTCTGATGTGTTCATAACTATATAATGGAATAATGTTCAAATAAATAATATCTGCTAATTCAGATGAAGAATTTTGCATGTTTTGTTACCCCACCCACTGAATGTCAATGGCAAAACACCTACCTTAATAACTCCATAAAAGTATGGTACTTTTGTATTTTCTGCATGTGAATGGTACCTAGTAGTGTTCATTAGACATGTTAATTGCATATATGCCGATTAGCTGATGTCTGCAGCCTATGATACAATATTAAAAACAAAGTATGTTTCACCATTCCCCACCCACACATTTTACAATGGGAATTTTGTATGTAATTAATTTCATTTATGTTATGCACTGTCACCTACTTATATATTGTTAAATGCATATACAACTACTTAGGCACTACTGATAGCTATCCGTGCACACTTCAGATACAGTGTGTTCGAGTGTTCGTCCGTCTGTCCGTCCGCTTCGCATTTTATTAGTGATGGTAACAACTACGCTATATGTCTCATTATGCAAATTTCTCTCGGTGACTACTTACTAGTGTTTGCAATATATAGTGAGTGCCCATATTCTGGTTACATAATGTCTACAGCAGATGATACAATGTTAAAACAAAGTAGTTTTAACTATATATCCCCCCCACTGAATTTACAATGACCATTTTACATGTAATAATTTGTCTTACTTTATACGCTGCCAGATGCTTATGAAAGGTTCATATGAACGTGTCTCTGCTAACATCTGTATACATGTATGTGGCTGTGACTTGAAAAATAGGGCTTATGGCTTTTGTGACCAGTGTAGATCCCTATCAGTCTGTGTATGCGCACAGTCTGTTCAGGATCTGCACTGTTCGCCATTTTATCAGTGAAACACCCATCATGCTTCTAACAAACATAATATATCGTTATCAGGGTAGAGGAGTTTGCTATTTGATCAGGAGATACACTGGTCGCAAATCCCGTGAGCCCCATTCCTCCCGTCACAATCACGTATTAGTTATCCACATACATTTCAGATGCAGAATGAATGTCTGTTCGTCTCTCTATATGTCCATTTCCTATTTATTCAACCAAGGCAATTACCATGTTTACTATGTTGTGTATTCCAACATGAACGTCTCTGATACATATATTATTACGCTCAGCTGTTGACAGGTCTTTACACACCATTAAGTAAAATAAATATATAAATATAATTATTACTGTCAATAGGTCGTAGGTACTAATTTGCAAATTGGATATAGAAACTATACATTTTCTTCCATGCTAAATGGATGATTTGTAGAGCACATATTACTCCATGTATGACATAGTAAATACTAAAATACAAAACAATACGATAGCGGTAAATAATACGAGCAAGCTAAGCTGGAGTAAAACAGGACAAATATAGACTAAGTGTTATACACTTTCATGATGACAGCCAGCAAATAAATGAGTTTGTATGACACAAAAATATAATTAGGTAGTATAACCGATGAAACTGAGATATATCCCGGTACCGCACAATGTACTCACTATTTATCGTGCATTCCAATAATATTCCATCAACCCATTCCGAGTCATCAGCAGGAACAGGATTCAAATGTGTAGTTGACACATGTCCTTACACAATCATGTATATAGTAAAACTGTATAACTTGTATAACTACTAAAATACAGTATGTGTCATACGAGAACATGTGTGTTCCAATGTGTATGACCGTCATCCATTACCAGTGCAAGTACAAACCAGTACATGCATCACGACCATTGCCTAATACATGCAGCTGTATTGCGACATTAATCATATTTGAGAGGCACCCATCACACTATTGTATTTTGTAAGTGAGGCGTTGTAAGTAAATATTCAACCATGCCTTCATAATAGTTACATTTGATAACCTGTAAGGTTGATATACCATTTCATAATTTTCATATAAACAAATACATTGAAGGTGCATGATCTTTCTAAAAGCATGCGTATGCTCTTCACATATATCCACTATATTCATATAGCTGTTATATACGCATACATAAACTACTTTGTCCAATATGTTTCAACATCAGTGTTCTTAATTATAGCACACGTGTTATTCTACACCTGTTTTGTCAAATTACCAATATTTACTATATATATAAACCAATATTAGTATGTATGTAGTCTGAAAAAGCGATTCCTGGGTATTCAAACATCAATCTAGTCCAGTTTAAGAAGTATGCACATCTACCACGTGTAGCCACACCCACTCATAGGATCATCAATATACATTTAAATCCCCATGAATGATAAAGTATCTCCATAACTTATTATGCAATGTATCAAACTGTTCATCTAGACAATATCACATAGCCTCTATCGATACACATTCAATTTTGGATGTTACTATGCAATTGAACTATTGTCTACATGGAATTATAACTATTTACGCAGGCGGCAAGGATCAGGTTTGTGGAAGGCATTCTGCCGCATTGTACCACAGTTGTGTGTTTTGCTGGCTTTTTGGGGTCATCTGAATATATATTTCTCTATTTGACAATAGGTAATGTCATTCTAATGATCAAACTTTAACAACTCTATAATCATGTACCATGTGTAGTTATATTGTACATGTTTAGCACATACATACCACACGTAGTTGTAGTTAATAGACACGTCTTTGCCTCCATATACCCCTATGTGGCATTGAATCCGCATAACAATCCCTATGGTTGTCTTTCAAATTCATTACAGTGCTGATGGACAATCATATTCCATGATTGGGACATGTATTCGATTATATGTCATGGGTTAGCAGCGTTTGGTGTCATCACAAGATGCAGGACCTCCTCGGGCTAAGGGTATTATCAACTTTTTTATATAAATTTAAGCTGTATTAAAAGTATACATATCTATCCGTAAATATCACATTTCCTAATTGCAAAAGCGACCATGCTGCTGGTCATCTTCAAACTGATCGACAGTCATGGTGACACTGTATATGGTTAGATTTGTGGTGTATTAGTTTCAATAATGTTTAAGTAGAAGAATGAATACATCACATGTACTCGTTAATGTTAATGTAGAACTGATTACATCAGTGACTGCATGACTTACATATCGTTACCATGTATTGTATTTATTTTCCAATCCAACTCAAGACCAAGGGTTAATTTAAATTATTATCACATATGAAGTCATATGCGGGATGCTTAATGTGGGAGAAAGCCATTCATGTTTGCAATAAGCATACCCATGCCATTCCTAATACCATACTACATACTGACTTGACAAATGATCATCATGCTCGCTTAATTGTCAGAAGTGTGCTCGTTAACGATAATAACATTGTGTTCCTTTTCAACAGTCAATCCATTTTGGACACACTTTGAAACAGTTCTTCAAATTGTCTTTGAAAATAGGCAGACTATCACTCTCTATACATAACAATGCTAGTGTTGTCTAATTACTGAAAACTTCATCTTCATCATAAATATTATTGAATATCTGATCATTTTGGCGGTCCATTTTGAATATATATTATAGCATTGTATACCTGGATATGTATATGTTATCAAATGATTTGCTTTTTATACCTCAAACTGGTATATATACATGCAATAGGTGCATGAAATGCTGTTTATGACAACTCCATACAGTAAAGAATATAACAAAACAAGAACATTTTGGCGGCCATTTTGACTGTTCTATTGTGGAAAGCTATTGCATGACTACCTCCTGTATTTTCCATTTATTTGTGAGGGAAAGCAATGTATGTGTGCTTCAACTTTCTGAATGTCTGTATTTGTTCGTAACAGCACACGACTCACATAACAATATTGTGAAACAGCCTATTTCGGTAGCCATTTTGAAATATATTGCCATTTACGGATGTAATTAAATGTAATATGTATTCTAAATCATTTTACATTCTAATTATAGCAATTTACCCGGTTAATATTGATCAGACTGAAAGTTAACAGCAGTCCTTTATAAAACAATATAATACTGTTCGGCGGCCATTTTGTAAAATGGCCGCTATTTGTTCATCCAGCGGCTTTTTGAGCGCAGACAACCAGGATTGATAGACAATAGACTACTGAATCCGAAAATCATACTCACCAAAAATCCCACATTGGGGGTGGGGGGGTGGGGGTGGGGCAGACGCGGATACATAAATAATTGCAGGGGGGTCTGTAATTAAAATTCGGAATAGCCGACCTCCGCGAGCGCGAAATGGTAAAGTAGGGGGGAGGGGGGTTCTGGGGGTCCTCCCCCAGGAAAATTTTAGATGCCAGATCGCCGCAGATGCGATTTACTGACACCTAAGCCACGAAAAAAGTCATCAAACTATTCAGAGTATTGTAGATTTTCGTCTTTTTTTTTTTGCCGGAGCAGGGGGGGTCCGGACCCCCTGGACCCCCCTGTATCCGCGCCTGGGGGTGGGGTGGATGGGGTGGGAGGGGGGAGGGTTGCTGGCTCAAGGTCTATTATAGATTATGAGATAAGACACCACTTATGTGTAAAATTATACATGTAGCTAAATGTCTGAGTGCATTTCAAGATTATGTATTTCGAAGAGTCCGCAGTGTTCTTTCTTATTTTTATTAAATGTTGTAAAGAACACAATTTGCCGATGTGGGAATCGAACTCGGAACCTACTGTATCAAAGGCGACATGTGCACCCATTATACTAGTGGGTCATCTGTTTACCTTTCTTTTGTGTTACGTTTATACCCTCTGTCCTCGTCAGTTCGACATTATAACAATAATAGACGCCATGTGATCGATGACGAATGTTGATTTTTAAAAATAGCCTTTATTTACAATACTATTTACACTATTAACGCGCCAGGACAAAGTGGGGAACCTATATATACAGGTGTACTCATAAGTACACGTAGTAAACACGATACTAGACAGTAGTGCAGTTTTACCCATGCTGTATACATTTGCACGGATATGACGGTAATTAAGCTGGAGCTCGTACTGGTAAGTTGATGTTTATGAAAATTTTCACTTCCGGCTTTTTGCATCATGCTGGTCATTGCAAACAAATTGTAACGTATGCCTTACTTTATACAATAAAATACAATTCAACACCACAGGCACTTTGTGGTATGAACGAGAAAGGCCTCTTTAAATCATACCCAATTTTACTATGATATTAAATAGAAGGTAGGACACTCGCCATATTTTCAACCAACGGAAGTGGATTATTTACCTTGGGCCCGGTTCGCTAATTCAGTAATTGTAACGCGTGAGAAGGCCAAGACCATGTTGATCTCGGCCTTCTCGCGCGTTACAATTACTCCGTTGGTTGAAAAGATGTCGAGTGTCCTACCTTCTATATATATTTAATATCACAGTAAAATTGAGTATGATTTAAGGAGAAATTTGTCGTTCATACCGCAAAGTGCCTGTGTTCAATACAACCTCTTTAGCCTGTAGCATGCAACCATGTATTACACATTACACATTATCCCTTGTATAATATAATTACATAATACAATACAGGGTGTCACATAAGAAAGGATGTAAATTTTGGTCGCTTCTATCGTACTCACGTGTACGAATTATCAATATTTTTATTCCAACTTATCATAATAGCACAATGACGATGCTATGGTAGTACGATACTACGATCATGGCGATTCTACGATACCACGATGGTGATAGTACGAGTGTAGTATAATTTCTCGCGTATGCAAATACGGGCCATGAACGCAGTTGCATAGATATGTAACTTTATGAAGTAAATTTGCATCGAGTCTGGAGGCAGAGCAAACATAAATTTAAGTAGCATAACATGTAGTTTCCAATGTAATATATATGATGAAGTATCAACCCCCATCGATCACTGTATCCTTTAATCACAGGTATTAAAGCGGGAAATGTAAAAAGTCCTTTGTTAACTTTTCAACGATGTCTGTGCAGACATCATGAACGCAAGTTTGATACAATACATTGGAAACGCCAAAGAGGTTTCCTACCGATGTTCCGTTGACGATGCAAGCCAGTATACTGCAATGCCAACTATGCGGTCGATGTCCAAATGTTTATTCCCCATCTCTTGTCGGCAGTCGGCAGTTTTGAGTGTTGGCTCCAACTGCTCGAACAAAAACACAAATGTTTCTTTGCGCATTCGAAAATGTTCGAGCCACTGACCGTCACTGAAAATTCCTTTCACAATGTCATTGCACCACACTCTTGACTTTGCTTTACTAGCTACACGTTTTGTCTTGTACGTGCCGGAATTAAACCAGTGTTAATAACATATGGCATTTGTCTCCTAAGCAGCAGCTGTCTATCCATCTTGAGAATTTGCATACGTAATAGTATCGTACACTTTAACACAGTGAGAACATTTGGGCACATGAACAATGTAGAATCGTACTGTCGTCATCATACAATCGTAGTATCGTGATAATGCCTTCCGGATGGACATGCGCATCCGTGTCTAAGGTCATAATAAAATAAAGTGCCATGGTTTGCATGAGATATCTCCATGTTATTTTGTGAAATGAATTTTCAGCGGTACCTTTGAGACACAACCGCTTTAACAAACTAACCCGATGTTTCTCTCTGTAATGCAAGGCGACTGACAGTCAGAACGAACAACGGTTCTTTTTTGTGTCAATGCTTGCTGCACCAGCGAGCGCAGGGAGTTATTATTCATTTCATAAACCTCTGTTAAACAACACGCACATGTTCCTGAAAATAATCGCTGCTTTTGTTTGTCCTGGCTTTTACATTATTTTTCAAAAACCAGAAAACGTGAAACTGGCTGATGACTGGGACACACAAATATGACCCAGTTGGCCACTCCATGTGACGTAAAGGATACAGTATCGAGGGAGTGGACACATATGTGTTATACATAATGATATAACATTAACATTATCACATTAACGAAGCAATTTTATTTTAATCAAAGGCTGATCAGGTACAGAACGCGTCCTTAAAGAAAATAATGTTGTTGTTCTGTATGAACTGTCAGATAGTGTGGAGATTTCACATCTATATGTCCTGTCAATTCTTGATTTGTTCTTTACGCATTCTTGGATTTTATAGCAAACTACATCGCTGGACGCTTGCGGGCGATTCGGCGAGCAATATTGTTCAGAAACAAAGCGTTCAAAGCGCTCGCGGGCGCCAGGCCTGTTAAACGTACCTCAAGCGTGGTATTTTACTCATGCTTGCGGATATGGATTTAACCGGATATCGTGGTACTTCGGTGCTTGATAATATGAATTTTGAAAACCTCATCCAACAATAGCAAATATGGTTAACGTTTTAATTAGCTCAATAGTTGTATCTTCTATTAAATGTAAGATAACATAGGAGACACGTGATACTTTAATTTATTGATTAAACAACAATGTCAGGCTTTCTGCATCATTTCGGTCATTCCAAAATCTTTAATTTATACAGTTGCAATACAGTACAATCTATTTATTATGTAATGTAGGTCGCCGGCCCATAATAAACTAGATAAAAACAGTGACTTACATTGCGCACACCATTCAGATTAAACCTTGCAATCAAATGTATCGGAAAGTGAACACTAGGTACATGTAGTGTACCCATATGTTACTGCAGTGAGATATACATGTACGGAGTAAATTCAACTAAGGTACACAAGAGTTACGCCCAATACACGCCAGTGTGCCACATGTGGATTTTGACACATCGCGGACAATGGCTATCCAATCAAATGGAGCGCAACAAATGTAATCCCCGCTTTCAGGGCTCGCCGGAGAGTCTCGCAATTGTATGGATTGTAATTTCTTAAATGTATGAACAGATAAATGTAGTTCACGCATTCTATCGGCATCAGCATTATTGATATACTTCTCCTGAATCGATAGAATCCGAATTTGGAGTTTGTAGTTGAACATCGATGATTTAATCGGTCTGAAAGCAACTCATTTTTGGCATTTGAACAGTATAAAGGTGGTCTGAAAGTTCGGAACGGTGAACGTGTAGATAATTGACGGTTTATGTCGTGTGAAAGGATTGAGTATTATTAATAATTGCACAAAACTATGTAAATTACCCAAATCCAACGAAATCCACCCGAATATACCCAAAGTCTACCCAAATACCTATATGAGACAAACATACTGACCATATGTCCAACCCCCCTGTGGTCGATGCTTGGCCAGTAAACAATGAGCTACCTCACTGAAAACCAATTTAGTTTTTTCCAGGATAAACACCGAATTATGTTAAAGGTACATGCCCACATATTAGGAACAATCTGTTATTTATGGGAATTAAATAAGGGTATAATTGTGTCACTATTCCGCCAGTTTTTATATGCAAATGAGGCAGATATTTATTAATTATTTATTAAGGAAACACTGTTATCGCACCTGATAGCAGTGTGTAAATTTTCGTCTGTTATAAAATGTGTAATAATGCCAATCAATACATGGGGTAATGGTGAATGAATGTGCATTTTGCCAGAAAATGTCATATCTACAGAATATATTATAACCTAGCAAAAGTGCCTACTGAGTCGGCATATATCTTTAAGATGCGGCAACAGTTACAGTATATCGCATTGATATGGATATGAAATATATGGAAGGTGAACATTACAACTGGCTGCTGAGGTGAGATAACCAATCCGGATTCTATTTAAGTAAATAGTCGAGCGTTCTTTGATATGCCATGATAAACGTGTTTGCCAAATTTCGTGCAGATGTGTCGAGTAGAGCATGAGTTATGGTTTGGACAATGATATAAAATACGAAAATTAAAACGAGTGACCAGAAGACAACGATGCACGCCTGACGGTGGTTTAGTTTAAACCAATATCAAGAAGCTATGTGAAAGGAAATATAAATTAGAAGAACGTTCCCCAATGCTAAGGCTGCTAACCCTGCAAAAATGAGAATTCAGTAACGAGTATGCAACAGTAAGAACAATACACATTGCAGTTCACCTACATTCCCATACATACTGTATCGAATCGAGTGACTTATAAACAGTTGTATAAGTGTATTGTCTCTCTTGTCTACTTGCCTACTATGCGAGTAAATACAGCATTGATTGTGGCAGGTGTACTTCTAATAATATACAGTGCATCAGTTTCACAGTTTACATATTTAAAAATATGATATTTTGTGAGTGATGGTAGACAATCTCAGATATTGTTATTTTTGTGTAGTCTGCCGACATAATATTTATAGGACGTTGGTGTTATATATATCCGGGACGTGTTGCACTGAATTGTATTAGATTGTCTGCCGCATTATTTGCTGTATGTGTCAAACGCTCCAAGTGGTGAAACTGTCCGATAGCATGTACGTACTATAATGGCGGATATTGCAACTCAATTATCTGTATCTGTATAATATATACTCAGAAAAACAGGGTCAGATATACTTTATATATGTATGATGCTACTACTTTTGAAACAAAATGTCATATTCTATGAAGTCAGTACCTATGTGACAGACATCTGTGTATTTTGCGAATATTCTCAAAATATACAGCAAATGGGTATGACGTGTATTCATATCCTAGATACTGCACTATAGTAGATGTCAATATACATACCATATTTACCATCCTTATTCGAAGCTTTAGTGTAGTATACATGTACATGCATATTAGAATTGTATGTAATACTATAGTACAGTATTTGGGTATATACGGTATATATATTTAAGGCCTGCCAGCTAAAAGCACAGGCATTCGGCGTGTCTCGGCTTTCATCGGTATAACTGGATATATATTATTGTTTTTTCCATTTCCATATTTATTCATTAATTCATGTATCATATCACAAAGAACAGGAAATAGACAGGATATACATGGAAAAATGTCAAACATGAATCGATAATGTTGTCGGAAATATATATTAAAGAACATGCTTCGTATCGTCACATAATATCAACAAAAATAAGAGTTTCTCAGTGCACGTGGATGTTAAACTGAAAGTAGATCTCACCTACTGATTTAATTGTGCAAAAGAAAATACTGGAAATATCATTTGCTATTTTGAGGTGATATGTCCGAACACAGTATCATATTAAAAGACTAAATTAAATGATATCAAAATCTACACCCATTTCATGACAACATAGTTCATGCGTCAATGATGTTTTTGGGAATGTGATTCAATGCAAGAAAAAAAACATAGCAGATAAATGGAGTGATCATAGTTGTAGGTAGAATATAGTGATGCTAATTACAACGCCAGTATATTCTTCAAGTATGTCAGGGTAATTGCACCATTGTAACTTTTAAGTCTATGGTTCTTAAAAAAGGTGTGTTAATGACTATGTAATAATGTACTGATTGTATTAGATAGTTAATATAAAATCATTCCATTTTTCGTTGAATATATTCATTTTATTCTTCATAAAGGCAATTGTTTCTTCTATTTTGATTGCGTTTGTGATATATAATTTAAAAGATTTGCTTAGTGGTAGAGATGTGTTACATTTACATTTGAAAATAAAGTATTTTGCCAAAATAATTATGAACCCAATAATTGGTATTTTCTTCTGACATGTGTCCCGAATAATACAGAATGAAATGGTTTCATATGTTAATGAAGTATTATACTGTATTGTTCGGTTGAGCAATTCGTTTATATATAACCAGAAAGTTTGTATGTGTGTGCATTCACAGAACATATGCTTGTTTGAATCAATAGACATATTGCAAGATTCACACAAATTGGATGGTTTTATTTTACATTTAAATAGAAATGCGTTGTTTGGAATAATTCGCTTTAAATATTTGTATTGAAACGCTCTCGGTTTTGTGTTTATGGTATATTTAAATTGTATGGTGAATATCTGTTCCCATTTTATATTTTGATTGTTAAACCCATTTTCCCATTTAACGAGAGGTTTAATAGTTGTTGTTTTATATTGTTCTATTTGATTTTTGTACAATACTTTACTTTTTTTCTCCTTTGATGTTATTATTTGAAAAAGGAAGTTCGGTGTATCGTAATCTATGCTTTAAGACTTAATTTTAGATTTCCAATCATGTTTAATGCTTCCTAGTAGCGAATAATATTTTAGGAAATCACCGGTATTTAAATTGAACAATTGTTTTATTTCTTGAAATGTGTAAAAGTCTTTTTTTCTGTAGTCATATATATTTTTAATAAACATTATTCCTTTGCTGAACCAATCATTATAAAATATGGTATTTCCGTTTGAATTCTTTATATTTTAATTATTCCATATAATTTCATTTGATTTATGCGAATCTTCAGATAAAATTTTAAAGTTGATTTTACTCCATGTGATAATTAGTTCATTTACAAAAGTATATATTTTCTAAACATATTTTTTGCATCGTATTGATTAATGTTGCATTTAAAGAGTAATTCTCCGCCGTATTTATTTAGTTCGGCTCTATGCACTTTGCTCCAATTACTGTGTGATTATTGAATACGCTTTATCCAGGAGGCTTTTAGTGAATGAACAAATGAGTATATATCAATCATTTTTAAACCGTATTCCTTGTAGTCTTGAATAATTGTTTTTCTCGATATTTTGTCTGGTTTTCCATCCCATAAAAAATCGAACATTATGTTATTTATTTTGGATATTGTTTTGTCTGGTGGTTGTGTGAGGACTGTTAAAGGATATACAAGCTTTGGCAAAGCGAAAGTTTTAAGAACTGCTATTTTTCCGATTAGTGTAAGGTTCCATTTTGTCCAGTTGTTTAACACATGTTGGAACGATTTTATTTTTTTACCTACATTTAGTTCATGCAGTTCTGATTTCGTGTTTGTAAAAGTTATTCCTAAAGTGGAGGCTTGGTTTGATGTCCATGTGAAGTGTTTACTTTTGCACCACATGTTTGCGTTATTTCTAAGGATCCTATTTTTAGTATTGTGCATTTTGATTTATTTAGTTTTAGGCCGGATAGAACTGCAAATGAATCTAAGGTTTTTATTAATTCATTAAATGATTTTTCGGAACCGTTAAGTATAAAGCTGGCATTCTCTGCAAAAAGTGTTTGTTTTGTATGGCTGCCACCAAGATTTCGTCCTTCAATATTTTCGTTATTATCGACCTTTCGATCCGAAGTTGAAGTACTTTAGACATTTAATTATAAATTTATGATCAAAGCTATCAAAAGTTTTTTGAAAATCTGCGAAAAATATAAGACCTGGTGTATTACTATCGTCAGCATCATCAATTATTTCTAATAGAGTTCTTACATTTTCTCTGATATATCGACCTTTTAAAAAAACAGTTTGATTTGGATTTATTAGAGAATATAATATTTTCTTCATTATATTTGCTAATACTTTAGTTGCTATATCTTATAATCTACATTTAATAATGAAATAGGTCTCCAATTGTTAATTGATATCGTATCTTTTTCTTTCTTTGGTATAAGTGTTATAGTTCATTGAGTTTGTAGTTCTGTTAGTGAGAGCCATGTTCGTACGAGTACTTACTAAATTCAATATAGTATTATTTTATGTTATTTCAGTATAATTTGTAAAATTCTGCAGTAAGTCCGTCTGAGCCCGGGATTTTCATGTTTTCATATCTTTTAACGCTGTTTTACATTCAAATTCGGTAATAATACCTTCGCATGATTCTTTGTCATTATTATTTAGTAGGTTATTTGCGTTTTGAAAGAAAGAGTTATCATCATGATCTAGTTTAATATCTTCACTATATATGTGTTCGTTGTATTGTTCTTCTTTTCTAGATTTTTAATTTCCATCGTTATTTTATGTTCGTTGCTATGTTGTCCCTTTTTTAATTTACTTGAATATCTTATTGATTCATTTCTTATGGATCCTTTTATTAATCTTGAACTGTGTCTTGAATGGCCTTCGTTATATTTGTTTTATATGAATCGTGCTGCAGAATACGGTTATTTAATTTTATAGTGTCCCGGTCCCCTTATTGCATTGCTTAGGTTTAAATCGAGTGTAATTGCAGAATGATCTGATAAGAAACTTGGTATTATACTGCAGCTGGTTACTACTGTTTAATAAATTCGAAGATATTAACAAATAATCTAGTCTACAAAATATTGGTGGTCTGTGGTTTGAGTGCCAGGTAAATCGTTTAGACTCTGGGTATTTTATTCTATATATATCGTACAGTTCATTATTAGCTATTATATCATTTATCTTTTCCAAACATTTTTTGTTTGTATCGGTTCTTCCATTCAATTTATCTATATACAAATTTGTAACGTTATTAAAATCGCCACCAATGATTAGTGTTTCGCTGTTGTTATCTGATACAAGTTTCTCAACTGTTTTGAAAAAGGTAATATCATCTGTGTTAGGTTCATATATGTTTATTAATGTGTATTCCGAGTCTGAAACTTTTATTTTAAGCATTTGAAGTCGCCCAGAAATTATTTATTTATAATCTATGATTTAGTATGTTGCCGATATATTTATAAATATACCAATGCCTGTGCTATTTGAGCTATTTCCACTGAAAAATATTTCATTGCCCCACTGGTTTTTCCATTGATCATAGTTTGCGTGGGTGCAATGTAGTTCTTAAATTTGTAGACATACAGAGAACACGTTTTGTTTTAACCAACAGAAAACCTTTTCGCGTTTGATTTTGTGACCAAGCCCGTTTACATTAAAACTACATATTTTTAGATCCATAGGTTTTGGTGAAATTCTTGTAATTTCTCATTTCGCGTGAACTGCATTTTAGACATAATAATATTAATAATAGGTGCATGTATAATTTTAGACTTTTTATAATGGAAATGTTAATGCGGGAGAACAGCTTCAGATAGTTGATATGCAGTACTGCGTTTCTGTGATGACAAAGTCTATTCGACGAGTCATATTGATTAGATGGAGAAATAAAGGTGTTCATGAAGTTTCAAACGGTGTGTGACCACCATACTGTTCACATAGTTGTTCGCTATTCAGTTAGTCGTAAAATAACCGATAATTAAAGTTACAAGAACATGTGTGAATAAATACAGTATACATGTATATAGCAATAAGCTGTAATTATCTGTCTCTTAATGAGAGTCGGATATGTTGTTAAAACGGATATGTTTTACTTACGAATGGTGGACTGTGTGAACTCGACTAGACTGCGCCCAATGTACAGGCAGATCTGGTTCATGCTGCCCATGATGATAAGCCCTGTTTCCAAACACCGCCTCCTGTAGTGCATGGCATTGAGTAGCAAATATGTGTTTACTCGGTAAACAATATGATACATGATAAATGAACAGTGTAGATCCTTAATCAGTCAGCATAATAAATGAACAGTGTAGATCTTTAATCAGTCAGGGTAATATGTATTCAACAGCGTGCAGACTCATTGATCAAGTGATATGGTGAGGAAGAATGTCTGTTAAGGTCATAAATATATACAGTAGTACATTGTCTTGATACGTGCCCACGTGTGTGTGAGGTTTTTTTTTGTTTTTATTTTCAAAACAACATTAATATATCAGTAGGACATGCATCTTTACTGAATGAACGGAGCCATGCGAGTTAAAACCATTATGGTTTCTGTCTGCCAGAGATGTATGACTGAATATTTATTGCAAGATATGGCGTCGTTCTTACTTGCCACACCACATTTTTAATGAAGTAAAGGTATAAATTATAATTCTTAAAACGGTATGGTTTCAAGGAATTGGAACACGTGACATGTGGAAAATGTTTCGCACCTGTACGATATGTGTGCCGCCGATTGAAAACAAATATTCTAAGATAGATTTTGGTCAGTGTATGTTCTTGTGTGGTTTGTGGATCATATAGTGAATGGACTGGTAACAAAAATCTCGAGAACATTTATAACATGTCAGCTTGATTGCAAATAAATGCGCTCAGTGTAGGCCCCAACCAGGCTGCGCAGATGTGCTGACTGATTTTGGTCTACGCCGGTCGCAACTGTCCTAAGAAATTATTTTTCAGTCGAGGATTCACATACCACACGAACGTACGGGTCTGGAGCTTGCCGCCGGCCGACAAATAATCTCCCATTACATATGAGGCCAACGTAGGTTTTGCAGTTCAATCAAGCTGATTTTACATGTATTGCTATTCTTGATATATATATAGGTGTACCGATGAAAGCCGAAAAACGCCGAATGCATGTGGGTCAAAATGACACACTGTGCCCAATGTTGTGTATGAGGGTATTTACAACGGATATTCGTGTTGTTAAACAAACTGTTTAAAGGCGTACTAATTATACTGAATTATGATGTTTAATTTATTGAAATTGCTTGTTTTTGTGTTTTGCAAGATTATATAGTTTACAGCTTTCTGTATTCAAATTTGTGTACGAGTTGTTTTGCATTTGTGGCCGGGCTGGCTCTAATTCCTCCTTTAGTCTGGGAAACCTCCACAAAAAGGCCGGTATAGTGAGTGTGGCTGTTCTCTATCTGGAGCGATTTCACTAGTCACAGTGGGACGGGCACAGTGGGATACCATATTTACCGGATAATTATTTTAATATAGTTTACATGTACAGTGACGATGTGAAGAGTATGGCGTCGAATGAAAAAGTGCCTAATACAAGTCAATACATGGTTCCCGATTTATGAATGAATTTCCAGCGATATTTGGAATATAAATTGATATTTATATTGAATATATCTATAGAAACAAGACAATACAGAAATACTATACCAAAACGTTACCTCTAAATACAATACTTACCAAACAATTATTTTAATATAGCTTACATGTAAAATGGTGATGACTGATGTGAAGAGTATGGCGTCGAACGAAAAAGTCCGTCGTGCTGTGTGCGCATACAGCATGCATTCCAGTGTTAGTCACGTTACAGGTGAACAATAAGTACTGAAATAGAATATTTCAGTATGCTACATTAAAGTATTCCATTATACACAATTGACTAACTACAGGTACGAGTACAGTATACCTGTAAGTACGCTTAAGGCAGATGCCACTGGTTATATATTGGATATAATATGCATATACATAACAAACACACAGGGTTTTGTAATATTTATTTCTATACAATAATTTCAATTGCCACACATAGTCACTTTTTTTTAAAAATAGAAACACATTTAACTAATAGTAAAGAGTTAATATATATATACGCACCCCCTATCTGGACCCCTGGATTATAAGTATCAGTTGAATGAACATTCTTCACTGCCACGTTTCAGGCTGTGGTATTGTTTGCAACATATCTGGTTCGTGGAATGGATCCGCCGACAACTGAGCAGGTGGCGTATGTGGGCCATGACGTTGTACTTGAGTGTCCGCTGACACAGTTATATGATGTGTCCTACCCTGGGTGGCAGGCACATATTGGTGATTGGATAGTGTATACATTAAGGGGAGGAGAAATAAACCCAGCATTCGTCCACCGTGTGTCGTACGCTGCGGACAATACAAGTATCGCCATTACGAACATAACCATGAATGACGGTGGTACGTACAGCTGTATTATTGAGCGGGCCAGTGCTGGAGTCATGGAAGGACTGAACACACTGCATGTGCGAAGTAAGTATAGCGGGAGATATCGTTATTCGTCAGCAATCACATTAAGCCTATAAAAACATTACAGATCGTCCATACACCCACGTAGTGATCTCCAACCTAGCCGGACGACAGCATGGTTGAACCTCCAGTTTCTATCGCAACCCGTGGGGTACCTCAAATTCCAGTTTCCCCTTTCACACGCCTCATTACAAAGTATTTACATTTTTGTGGAGGACATTTAAGACTAACAGAACTATCCCGTGTCTATAGAAGATACTAAATCATATTAATAGGAAAAACTAAATACGCTTTAACATAAATTAACAATTCGATGTGTATATTTTATGGATCTTCGCAAAAATACCACCATGGCATCAACAACCTGTGGAATAATATGTTACATTAATATGTAATGAGGCGAGAAAACTAAAGTGTCGCCATCTTTTATTTTGTTCATCGAAATAACGAGAATAAGCGAGGATATTGTCTCAAAACAATTGTTGAACAGTGTTTTTAACATCATTTGATGTCTGCACACATTCCCTATTCATTGTCATTGTAATGCACTAGTCTTTGACGGTTATTTTCAAGGATCACAGGCGAGGAATGAAGGGTATAATCGTATCGTGATGCGGAAGCTGATGTCGCCACATTACAAACGATGGGGTCGGGATTCGTGGTATTTTGTTGGGATAGCGTCTGGTTCGAAAACGTGAAGTTAACATTTCCGTTGAATGTGGGATTAACAAAACATTCTGGAGGGATGACTGGTTGCCGCCTTGATTGAATATTCATTGTTGACACATGTGATGGAGAAGTGGGTTGGGTATGTTTTCTCAGAGGTTGCATTGTTGATTCTGGGTTTATTTTGTTGCAAAGTAAATCGGAGAGTGAGTAAGTAAGTAAGTAAGTAATTTATTATAGTGACATGTGTAAGCAATATATATATATATATCGCAATGTTTAAGAGTCGGTATTCAGATACACCCGGCCCTATGGGCCTATATGTCACTTTTACCACAATTCATGAATATGTACATATATATAAATAAATACGCACATGCATTGTCACAGGTATACCTTACAGTGTATATGTCTCCATGTGGGAAAGGATACATCACGGCACGTACAATAAACGCTGAATCAGATCGAATATGTTTAGGGGACTATGTTGACGCCATTAGATTACTGAGATAATTTGGTTTAATCAATATTTGCAACTACTGTGATGTACTCTTTTCCACACAGCGGACATATACAAGTCCTAATAACTTATGATGACTGTGTGTGTTTCCAAACATTGTAGTTCCAATAATGTAGTAATACATCTCTCCGTGCTTTAACCCTATCAACCATGGAAGGCAGAAATTGTCGTACAGGTTACAAATGTCTGTTCTTGAGGCGACTGTTCTTTTGAATATAAAGTAGAACAGTTATGCTACAAGCATAGATACAAGCATCTGATCCATCATAGAGAATATCAAGAATGAAAAATCAAGACTGTATATTTTAAGGTACTACCGGTAGTCATAGTGTTTTATTTGTCATTTTGATTACCATTGCTTTACTATGTTTACTAAACATACTAAATGTAGAGCGATGGGTGTTATTTGAAGGGTCCTCATATTTGGAAAGAAATGTTCATGTGATCATATACATTTTTTTCTCTTCTATACACTATTGTACATATTACTTAATAAGGTTATGTGTTTTATTTAGGAATAGTAATAATTGAAAATCAACTTTTTGTCAAGGTCCGTCAATTGACACCATTACCATATTATTTACCTGTATCATGGTATTATCCTGGGCGCTTGTATCCCAGCATCCTCCTTCATTTCTTGCATAATCCCATACATTTTGTTGATTCCAACAGGATACTTTTTTGTACCAGGACAGTTGACCACCACTTCCTGGTGTTAATAAAAATGCAGTGTCTGGCACATCCATCTCCCTTGGCATTTATTTCCTTGTACATCTTGTACAGAAACACTGGGTCTCTTGCTGAATCTTTCGGGTTCGCATAGACTCTGGGCTTCAGCAGTCTGAAACAACCGTCACATATTTGCGTAATGTTTCAATATGCAAGTAGAGGATCTTGCATGAGTGATGATTTAATATGATATTTATTAAACAAGTTTACTGATTTCATAAGAAACAAGGCTATGCTGAGTATATTATGAAATCAGTCAACAAGTTTAATAAATATCACATTAAATCAACACAAATGTGTTTTATTTATTGCATAAGCTAAGCAACATTAATTTAAGCTGTACTGATCACCAATCATGTTTTCTGTAGCGGTCTCATCATTTGCATATGTATTACACTACTGTATTATGATTGTTATTACACTGTGAAAGCCCATTGTATGCATTAATAGTGGATATTTTATGGATACCGTATTCTATGACACACTGCGACTAAATATTTTTTCCTGTCTCACAAAATTTACAAATATTGGAAAAGCTTTTAAATAGGTCTTACATAGCGTCATGAATCGTTTAGAATCGTTTTCATTCGTGAACACCAAACCGCCTCGCTACTCGTGAAAATATCCTCAATCTGTTTCTTGTTTCGGCTAGTTGTCACTTCAGATTCATACATTGTATCATGAACAAGAATAGATGAAATGAACTTTCTATGTAATCTTACCGTGTGTCTTTTGGATTGCTCCCAGTCCGTGTTTTAGTTTGACGCTCTGTGTCAAGTTGTATGATCTCTCGACCACAGCTTTCATCAAGGCACAGAGTTACATCTGCCCACCGCAGGTTATAAATTTCCTGTCCGGTCCTCATGCCGAACAATGTAGTGCATATTAACCACATGCTGTGCAACAAGGCTCTGGGATTTTGATATCCAAGTGTGTTTGCATCGTACATTGCTTGCAGGATTTCATCATTCAAGGGTTCTGCTGCCTTCGGTTTATTTCCTAAACCTTTCCGTTTTAGCTGATTCTGCTTCATTTTCAGTACATCTCTTGCTTTAAAAATTATCTTGTCTTTTATAATACACTTCTTTCAGGTGCCGGTCCAGTGAACTTATCATATCTCGTAGGGTCCCTGGCTCATAATCTTGCACATTCTTTTTCTTCACCACAATTAGGACAGATATGTTCAGTGAGGATGTCTGTTGGCATGTACTGTACATTCCTCTTTTCTACCCTACTGATTAGAAACTTCCGAAAGATTGTAACGTCAGCCAGCGTCTTTCTTCTTGTTTGGGGATTAGCATTCTCTTGAAGCAACGTTTCTACATCTTCATAACTTATTTCTTTGAATGTCATGTCCTGGGTTAGAGGTGGTATCACAAACTTCCCATATTCAATGGCAGGATTTTCAGCGCAGTTGGTATCTATTTGCGAATTTCAAAGCAAATTGTCTAGGTCCGCATCTTCGGACAAGAAATCCAGAATTTCCTCCTCCATTTTGATATTCGGTAGCAGACAACAACATATGCTCGCGTGCCAAGTGCGCGCATCCAGCAAGTGAGATAATCGATGTGTGCAAGGGACATAATCGTGCAACTAGGCAATTCCCTAGATGGGCACAGCCTAAGAAAGTAGTTCGGCAAAACTGTGACTTTTCGAAATCGATATTTCACGGGCGGATCTGGTATTTCACGGCTGAAGAATGGTGTAAGATGGGTTTCGCTGGTAAAACACGGTAATTCATGGATAGTCATAAAAGAAACAGTAACACATATATTGCATCAAATGTAGTAACCACGTATGTTTGAATCGAATGATGATCAGGGGTCACATGGGTCCTTAAACTAACGTTTAACGTTCATGAATAATCGATTACCATGATCTCTTACATTCATGTGTTTACATTGGTGATAACCGATTATTCGTCCAAACTATCAGAATTATGAGATTAAAGCACTCTGACTCTGTACAATAAAGGGTAACCTGTTCCGCATTTGTTGCGCTGTTTTTCATAAATTAATACATCATTCCGTTAAATAGGTATTAAGGGAAATATATGATAACATATCCAAACTGATGACCTTACGTCGTTCAGAAACCACGAGATCATATATATCATGTTAGTAAGGAATCCAGTTGTTTACTCCGTATTTACACACATACGAAGTTATCTGGATCTCTGTTGTTATTATCACTTACTAGTTGGTTGCCGCTTTATAAAACGTATTCCGCATATTAGATCAAAGCCTTATGCATGCTATCCAACAATGAATACACATTCCATCCTGTCTGAATACATTTAGGTGGCAGTCCTCACACATTTTAGGCAATGTATCGAGTTTTCGGGCCTGCGACACCGGCCGAAACAAATTTATGATTTTTTTCACTTCAAATAATCACATAATCTGTTTGATGCATGCACTGACTACCTGATAGGTACAATAGCTATATTAACAACAAACGCCAACTCAGATATAATGAACAGGATGTCAGCAATCTGCTATCTTTACACAAAATGTGCCCAAATCTGCATTTATTTGGCCGCGACCACACATTTCACAACATGGATTTCAAATATCCCATGCGGAGTTTGCACTAATACTTGCTAATTGCACCAATTTTGCAATTACACCATGTCACACTCATCATAGTCTGTACTGGTACCGACCGCTTTGTTTTCGAGCAGCAGACCTACCTTTCTGACTGATAAAATGGCTGCGAATATTTCGGACAAACATTCAGAGCAGCAGTTTCGCACTCTCCTGCAACTGAAATCATGCCAGCACGACACATATGCAAGCAAAATCACATATATTTGCAGAAAAATGTTTTATGCAGTGCAAAACATCATATGATGTTGTGGCTAATTAATTGTAAAACTTTTTCATAAGCCACAGACATGTGTTTTTTATATATTTACTAGAAGGCCCATAGGAAAAATGCGAAACTAACCAATTTGCCCGAGGACATCCACCTTAACTCTTTCACCCCTAAATATCTGACATCCATTTCTCCATTCTATATTTTGGACTACATGTACAAGAGCGGATCTGGAGGGGGGGGGGGGGGGGGGCGTGGTTTACCACCAGTTGGAGTCTGAATTTAAATGCCGTAAAATACAGGAAAGTGCATTTCGAAGAGCTCGAAAATAGGAAAAAACCCTAGTTGCGAACGGTAACTCTTGCAATTACTCCCGTGTAGATTGTAAGAGAAGATTGCAAGAGCTACCTTCGCAACTAGAACTAACTGGATCCGCCCCTGATGTAGCAGTTCATTAATCACACGAGGAATATATATGTTTTAATTTGGAAACATCCTGACAAATACTGTTACCGTAGATTTTGATGAGACGGTTCGTTACGAGCCGGCTCACTGGATATACAGTGTTTGCAATAGTTGGCATTTATATGTTTATCACATGGAAACCTAACCCGATTGTTCTGTCTGTAACGCGTGGCGGACAGAAATCTCGGGTTAATGGAACGTCAACGTTATGGAATAGGAACAAAACGAAGACGTTACAAATGACGTCACCAATTGCGCGACAAAGCAACGATGTTCTGACGTTGACGTCATTAGAACCGCCCGTGGCTCAGTAAAATCAATACAATTGTTAAAATGCGTTCCAGTTAGGTACATTTGTAATATGAAGTGTTTGCTAAGAACGGGAACATATACTATGGCATATTTATAATATATTTGTTGATAGTATTAAAACTATGTTTCTTCTCGATGCGAAACAGTCAATGACCTATCACGACCCACTATCGGACTCTTAACCTTCCAGTGACATTGACCTACATTTGGATATTCAGGAGTGTTGATAGTATTGTTTGCACTAGAATATTTGTGTTTGTATCTTGATTAAAATAAGTAGTTTGACAAGGAAGCATAGATATATTTTGATAACGAGACCTTTGCTGGAATAATTAATTTCCGAATAACAGGTAAACTAGGTTAGTTACCGTTATTGCCAGGGATGGTCACACAGAATTGAATCGTACCGTACGGGAGGGTCACAGAGTTACAGGCTGCAACTAGTTGTAGCGTACATATGGTTTGAAGACAAATACATTACGAATGCAAAATGTGAGTGCAAGGCAAGAATATTTTATTTTTTTGTTTTTATTTATTTTTAATGTTTAATATCTGTTTTTCTATATGCACACTTTCATACAGATAGTCGAACACCACGGGAATTCGGTGCGGTGTCGTCACTTCTCGAGTGAGTATCTGCGTTGCTATCGTAGTATACTTGTACAGCTGTAAACTTGCATGCATGTACACGTGAACGGACAAAACAGTGACTTATAAGGTTCGCTCTTCCCGCTTAAACAATATTTTCACATGTTAATGTCTGTTTTCAAAAGAACAGTTCCAATCGGAGATTCGAACCAGAGACGTCCAGACTGCATGTATTGATGTATCGATGCACTAAACAAATAACCAAGCCATGTCGACTAGTGTGAAGTATGGCGCAAATTATTGTACATCATTGCATTATTATATATTTCACTTTACCTAGCTTACCTGTTGGATGTTTATTTTAGAATCGCTGTGTTGACAAACCGCGTCAAATTATCGTCTAGGATCTATATACACGTGTATTCATAAGAACTCGTAGTAAACTTGATACTAGACAGTAGTGCTGTTTTACCCATGCTTGTGTGTATACGTGTGTACATTTTCTTTAAATCATACTAAATATTGCTCTGATATTAACACATCTAGAAGGTAGGAGACTCGCCATCTTTTCAACCAACGGAAGTGGATTATTTACATTGAGCCCGGTTCGCTAATTCAGTAATTGTAACGCTTGAGAAGGCCTGGACCCTGCTGGTCCAGGCCCTCTCACGCGTTTCAATTACTGCATTTAATTTAGCAAGCCGGGCCCAAGGTGCCACTACCGTTTTTTAGAAAAGATGGCGAGTGTCCTATTTTCTATATATATTTAATATCACAGTAAAATTGAGTATGATTTAAGGAGAGTTTTTTCGTTCATACCACAATGTACCTGTGTTCAATACCACATTCCGCTTCAGATGTCATTCATTTCTCTGTCAGTTAATTGTCATATTTTATGTGGTTGATATTTTAAGTAGTTAAAACACAAGCTGACCCAAATACGAACAACTGCAACATGTTTTCATTCACATGTACGACTTTATTTCAGTGTGCATGTACTAGAGTAGTATAGTATTCCAAACTGTTAATTAATCGATTCCTTCCATAATCCAATTACATAATAAAATACAGGGCGTTACATAAGAAATGATATAAATTTTGGTCGCTTCTACCGTACTCACGTGTACGAATTATCAATAATTTTATTCCAACTTATCATATGTACATTTCATTTAATTATCTTATATTTAACACATTGCTGTGCATACCTAACTTACATGATACATTATGACATCAGCAGTTGTTCGACTGTTTCTACAATACGGCATATTCGATGTGACGTCCATTCTCCTTGACTACTGCATCGATCTGCTTTGCGAAATTTGATTTGCCATCACCCTTGAACACAATGTTCTTTGAAATGTGTTGACGCCTCCCATATATGATGTACTTCTGCAGTTCTGATTCACTCTTTGCATCGTACACACGTTTTAGACTTTGAGCTAGCAATAACCCCACACCCTCTGGGGAAGTTTGGTGAGTATGATATTCTGATTCAGTAGCCTGTTGTCTATTAATCCTGGTTGTTTTCGCTAAGAAAAATAGCTGGGTGAACGAATTGTGGCCAGTTTTCAAGATGGCCGCCGATCATTATTTTATTATTTTAATAAGGAATGTTAACTTTCAGTCTGATCAATATTACCTAGGTAAATTACTATAATTCAGTCACAGTTTGCATGTAAACAGATTTGGAATACAGCTTACATTTAATTAAGTCATCAAGTAGCAATACATTTCAAAATGGCTGCCAAAATAAGCTGTTCCGAAACATCTTTTCTGCGAATCGCATGCTGTTACCAACGCTTACAGACATTCATAAAGTTGAAACACTTTTGTTTCAAATACGAATACTTTATAATTTACAGGAGATAGTGATGCAATTTTCTTCCTGGAATCACAATTGTAAAATAAAAAACGAAATTGCCGCAGAAATATTCTTGTTCGCTCTATCCTTTAAACAGTGACAGCATGTTGCTCACTGGGCAAGGCAGTATGTAGGATGGTGCTTTGTATAATGGATGACATGGGTATGCTTATTCCAAGTATGTGTGGCTTCCTCCAACATTAATAATCACACGTATCTTCACACGTACCAACAATATAAATTAACCGTGGTTTCTGAGTTGCAAACATTGGGAAATAAATGCAATACATGGTAATGATATAATTATAATGTCTGCAGTCACTGGTGTATTCAGTCAAATAATAATACTACACCCAACACTTAATCATGTACAGTGTTACAATGTCTGTCCGTTTCAAGATGACCATCAGCATGGCCGCTTTTGCAAAAGAAGGATGTGATATTGACGAATCTATATTTACACTATTAATACAGCTGTAATTTGCTAAAATAGTTGATTATACCCTTACCCCAAGGAGGTTCCGCATCTTGTCAAGTGCTGACCCCAACATGTGCTAACCTATTGAACATACTTAAATACATGTCTCTGATTGCTTTAGTAATGGAATGTGTCCATCAGGAGTGTACTAAATTTGAAATTCGATCGTTACGTGGATTCAATCCCACATATTAGCTACAAACTACGTGTAGTTTGCATATGCTAAAAGGAAACAAATTTGAAAATGGTACATGATTATAGTGTTTTAGGTCATTAGACTGTTGTCAAATAGAGAAATATATACACATCGTAGTTTGTTTAGTTCTGGTAATTCGGCCCCCAGAAATACATCATCGGGTAACAATAAACCTACAAACATTCAACAATACAAAGGACGGTAGTGTCATGAACGCTGGGTCCGCTAGGCAGTCCACCTCTTGTGTTGTGGCGCGTCAGTGGCGCAAGGAACAATAGCCCCGTACACTCGAAAAATGGTGGATAGGATTCACGAGAAGGTACCTCTTCGCATTTTTATGAACACACAATGATTGGTAACAAAACGAACAAATAAACTGGTTTCAAATGAACTTAAACAAATATTTCACGACAATGATATACAGTGGAACCTCTCTAAACCGGTCACCAAGAAAACACATGTGATCTTATTGTTGATGAGTTTCGTTGCCATTTATCTCAGGTGACAATGTCTGTTCGTGATCGCATAGCACATAACTATGGCTCATAATGGCCATATGCCTGATTTACAGCGAAACCTCTCTCAGCCGGAAACCATGGGGACCTACCAGGGTTCCGGTTTAGAGAGATTCCAATGTATTACTATTCACTGAAACTTGGACGTCACCGCTTTCCGACATTGATGTTTCTGGTGTTGACGCGATACCATTTAGGCGAAGAATTTAGGGTTGAGATCGGACAAAAATAAGCCATAGCTGAATTTTTCAGAAAATGACCAAACTATCATTAGTAATAACATATCAAAACTCCCCATGAATCCCTCTGGCGATTAATCCTGAAAACAAGATGGCGTCCAAAATGGTCACCAAGATGACACAAATCAGAACTAGTGCAAAATCCACTAAACCAATAAGGATTAAAATCTGCCGGAACATACTATCTGAACATGATAATCCAAATTGTGAAGTAATACAAACAAGGCGGCATCAAAGATGGCCGCCAACATCTCTTAACTCTCTAAACTGAGCCAACATGTGAAATATTTGAAATAACTGTTTTCGAATACAATATTGAGGTTATTATGAGTCATTCTAACTATACAAGAACTCAATACATATTTTATATATTATGTTATGTTACATGATACTCAAAATGGCAACCAAAATGACGAGAAATGTAAAACAAATGACGTAATTTGTATATAAAACATATAACATGTAGTTTAATTATTATACATGTACATGAATTTCAATTTGTTATATGGGTCATTAGGAGACATTTGAACTACGCAGTACATTTGATGTGTATTTTATTATGCAAAATGATATTCAAGATGGACACCAAATATTGAGAAATATCGCAAAATAACATACATTTGTATACGGCAAATCTGCACAGGGAGAACATTTTTTATTGTTATTTATTCTTGAAGCATCTCTGACTTACTGTTCATTGTCAAGCACACTTATATTTCTAACTGCATAACTAATTGGAATACTCTGTTAAATTAGCAAACTTATCAAACGATGCACCACATTAAAGTTATCGATCATAAGTTCATTTGATCTCTATCGACAGCCTAACCCAAAAATGGTGGTACCTAGCAATCATTGTAAACAGTTCACTTTTACATCGATGTGTTTATGGAAGATGGGCAGCATAATAGTAACACTTTCATACGCGAGGTGATAGCAGCAGATATATCATATTTTATTATAAGTTGGGAGATCCATTTGCTCGGATGAACATGATTGATCGATCGAGTTTGAAATATCCATTTATTTTACAATACTACACTAATTATGACCACATTTACTAAACCAACAATAATTTAACGTACATGTACATCTAATTTGTGTGCAATTCCACTTTTTGACATCTGCAGGAACTGGTACAACATATATGTACGTATGCCACCACAGTATCAATCCCGTGTATACTATTCATGTAAGCATACACCATGATCGATATGTGTACCCCTTGTCTAGAGTGATTATCTAATCGAATACTATTCATGCTTCTTTTTTGCAATAGATAATGTCGTATTACTTGTATCAGATGAGATATATTAATTATGTGTAATGGGAAGTCAACATCTATGGTCATTTTAAGCACCGATCAACTTGGGTAAATCCCGTACTTTGCATCTGTAAATAGGGATCCAAAATACAGCCCTCAAATGCCACCAGGTCTTCAATGCACAAGAGTTACTTAGTTCCAGCCTCTAAACGTAATCAGAGTACACTAATCGTACTGCACATACAACCGCAAATAGGGATCCAAAATACAGCCCTCAAATGCCACCAGGTCTTCAATGCACAAGAGTTACTTAGTTCCAGCCTCTAAACGTAATCAGAGTACACTAATCGTACTGCACATACAACCGCAATAACCGGACTCAACACCCACGTACAAGAAAGCGAAACTGTACATGAGGGCCAAATCGGGGATATCACGATTCTGGTAAGAATGACCCGCATCGCTAACATACCCGTTCCATGCGCACAGCCAACCGCCCACAAAATGTCAGTTAGTGTAAACATGTTCCCACGGACAGGATACTCCTTAAACGTTGGTTGTTAACATCAAACTTCAAGGCAATGGGACCAGGACAGCGAGTCACACAGATGCTATTGACGAAAGTGCAGAATTGTATAATTAAAAAAAGCGTGGACATACATACGTCATGCATGAAGTACATATATTATATAACTTGCACCATTGTAAACAATATATCCCTGGTAAACACATGAGAAGGGCATGCTACATAACCTTGTATTAGTAATATATGCATTATAGTATATCAAATATATATATATTAAAATATAAGATCTGAAAATATCATAATATAGGCTGATACATTGAAGGTATGCATAAAGGCATGCAACTATAGGCTGCCATGCAAAACGACACATGTTTCCTCACAACTACAATGATTACTTAATTCACATGAAATGTATACGTTGTGTCTACAATGTAATCGCATATAAATGTTATTACGGTAAAAGGAAGATAATTCTGAAACAGTATACACCGTGTGTTACTGATCAATATATAATACAAATTATTAGGCATCAAGCGTTTTTGTTACTATTCATACTTTCATTATGTAGACCATCGACGTGGCCTTCCTACACAAGGTCAAGGTCAAATTACACTGCGTTAACGGTTTTACGAATTTTGAATTAACCTTATTTAAGTACCATATGTATCTAATCACATATATACACCCTGATATGATCAAAATAATTGGGACTATCAATACACCATTGGACTATCAACAGCCTAGGCAGGCTCTACATGCGGGCTGCGGCCTTCTGTTATGCATATGGGGCAACGTTTTGGCGGCCATTTTGGCAGCCATATTATTTCAAATATAAACTTATTGAAGCTTTCATAATAGTAAGTGTAGCTCAAAAACAATTAAAAGTCAATTCATATATGTTGTGAAGAAAATGTAACTTTTACTTATTTTGCTGGCAATCTTGGCAGCCATCTTGTTAACCAACTCATACTTATTGAAATACTTAACATATACATTGTTCAGTGATATGCTGCTACCCTATCAGTGAATATGTTCATTATCGTCATATTTATGTGCTTAATCAATTTATGGCAGCCATCTTGGACACCATCTTGAATTATGAATGCAGCTCCAGTGGAATTCATGAGGAGTTTTGATGAGTTTCTCCTCATTATAGTATGGTCCTACGTTGAAAAATTCAGCTTTGGCTTATTCTTTTCCGATCTTTGGCGATTTTATATCTAATACTATTCATCTTATTACATAGAACTGAACAACAGAAATCTACAAAACGTGACCCTGGGGGTTTAGTTATATACATGATGGTTCAAAATATATGTACCCAATTTAAATAGCTTTAAGTAAGATAATCATTACAAGTAAAGAGTATTACAAAGTAGTATGTTGTAGAATTTTACTCATTGAATCAATTCTAACTAATGCCGTCGCTAATCTTAGTGCATGACGTCACAATATACACTGTATGATATTACTGACTTGTCAAAGAAATTATGAAAATTGGTAAAAAAATCCTGTTATACGATTGTTGAAACGCGACCGACGGCATCGGAAAAGAAATATTAGGACAGACTATTAACCTTATACTAAGACAATAATTGGACTGAATATATGAATCGTTCGACCGATGCACATCTGTTCTAGAGTGAATTGCATTTGTTGTTACATGCTAATACATGTACTGGCTAGTTGTTTCAATGTTTCTTTGAATAATGTATATTATGAAATCCATCATTTGGCTATGCAATGGCAATTACGATCTAATATGAAGGCCAATTAACAAAACAACATAACGATATGATAGACAAGTATAGATGTGGTATTGTTTCATCAGAACCAGATTATATGCATGCACAACAGCTATAGATGATCTTAGCAGCCGGATCAACATATTCCTACAACTTGTATTCTTGTGAACGCGTATTGAATGAATCCCTCATTTTCCTGATCTGAACTAGTTGTTTTATTCGCATGTGCATAGTTTGAGAAAGGAAAGAAGTAATCCCATCAGCAACATAGAAACAATTGAGGATTGAGGAGATCCGCTGCTCCACAAATGAAGGATGTTTTTGGACGCCAATTTTTTTGTGAAAATCAGAGTGTTTTAAAGACCGGCAACGGCGCGTTATTTAAACTTTGAATGGGTACTACATTTTGAAAAACAATGTATACAGTATATATTCTATGTGTTTCCAATAAGCGTTATTTAAACTTTGAATGGGTAATACATTTTGAAAAACAATGTATACAGTATATATTCTATGTGTTTCCTGAATATTATCCTGGAAAACAAATGGTGAATAATTATATTTTATTCTGATATACATGTATAAGAGATAAGGATTATTATTATCTATATGTACTTTTAACAGATAGCTCTCAAAGTGGGGACACATATTTTGAACAACCCTGTATATTAGATCGGATTATGATGATGACATGTTTATAAAATATAGTGGCGATGATATGATTTCGATAAAATTCAAGAGTGGTGTAATTTCAACAGATACTGTATATCTTTGTTTATGTTACGTTTTACCAGCGGGCACAAGCAGATAACCATTTGCTACCGTTTCTGTGTTCGATAGGTTACTTAATGATGTGACCACGTTATAAGAAACATATAGTAAACGTTCATTTAATTATTTGCGGGGATATGAACGCGCGAACTCGGAATAATCCAGATTATGTTATTGATGACACTTCCGATTGTATTCCCTATATTATTATATTATATCCCAGGTGAATGTATGCCTCCTGTTTCGCTCGATAAGGGTGCCTTAAACGAGATTTTTACAAACATTTGTGCATAGTAAATGGTAGGTGTGGTGATGACTTGGGAGTAGGTACATTTACTTGCACAACATCTCGGGGCCAAAGTCTTATTGAGTATTTCATCGTCAGTCCAAAATTGTTAAGCGGCATTAATGTGTTTCACATTCATTTGCTGACCCAAATATTTTAACAGATCATAGTGTGATATCTATGTATTCTTTTAGCTAATGTTATCAAAGCATGTATTTGATGAGATTTATCGAAGAAAATAAATAAATATCAGACGACACAATTTAATTCAGCATTAACCTCCCTACAACAGCCACTTCTCTACAACAACCAGTTTTGCAAATTCCCATGGTGGTTGTTGTAGAGAGGTTGCACTGTAGTATATTAGCGAATAATTTTATGAACAACCATTGTAATTACTGTATTAATTGCTGATCTTGACAGCTCACTGGTGCATGCAGATGATACTAGTGGTACTAATGATAACACATGTATTAATGGTGATTGTATAGACACCACATTGTCTACATTGTGTGGTATATTGGAAGAATCTGCTGTTTCATTTTAGATGTATGTACATGTACGTATTTATTTTATTAACGTGTCACATTTCTTATTTACAATATAGTCAACAATAACATAACTCACAATACAACATAAGAAACCCGGGGGATATCGACCTATGAGACACCATCATGGTGGTATTTACACAAGTAAAACAATGTATGCACATGCATTTTTTAACGCTTGAAACATATGCAAGGTGAATTAGAATGAATGGTTACGTATTGAATAAGTTGGTTTAATAGGCCACATATTTGTTACATTTGAGTGATTGGCGGTGCAGATTCAGATCTGTTCACGTGTTTGCGTGATCACACTTGAATCCGCACTGCACCGGTCTTCTGCATATTTCGTAAAAGTGTCCAAGTGAATCGGCCAAACAGTGAGGATCCTGATCAGACTCGCGTCGGCGTAGTCTGATAAAAGTCCACTCTGGTCGGTAATGTTGCAATTCCGGAACGCAGAGTATGTTAGTGTGTAATAAATGCTTGATAATAAAAGAAGTGTAAAATTGAGTATTTGAGTTTGTCCTAATTATGACACTGAGCGAATAGCTAACACAACGTTATACAAACTATGCTGTCTTATGGTCGGAACCACACCAGCTAGTGTCACCAATCGAACAACACGAATTCTCAGTACTATTCTGTATTGTCCAATGAACGGTGAAAACTGAAAATACACAATAAACAAATATTAACTAACTACAAAGCAAACATCTTACATGTATGTGGCCTATCCCCGGTGTGTATAAGGATGTACTGTTAGTGATCACTAGTGTGAATGACTGTTCATAAAGGTTCTGTTCGCGATAATGCAAGTGTGAAAGTCGTGCCACTTGAGTGACGACTTTCTCCGGTATGTATGAGCAAGTACTGTTCGTGATCACAAGTGTGAAAGTCGTGTCACTTGAGTAAGGACTTTCTCCGGTATGTATGAGCAAGTACTGTTCGTGATCACAAGTGTGAAAGTCGTGTCACTTGAGTAAGGACTTTCTCCGGTATGTATGAGCAAGTACTGTTCGTGATCACATGTGTGAATGAAAATGTGTCGCATGAGTGAGGACTATCCCCGGTGTGTACGAGCACGTACTGTTTGTGATCACAAGTGTGAAAGTCGTGTCACTTGAGTAAGGACTTTCTCCGGTATGTATGAGCAAGTACTGTTCGTGATCACATGTGTGAATGAAAATGTGTCGCATGAGTGAGGACTATCCCCGGTGTACGAGCACGTACTGTTTGTGATCCATGTGTGAAAGTCGTGTCACTTGAGTGGAGGTAAGACTACTCCGGTATGTGATGAGCAAGTACTACCCCGTTTCGTGATCACATGTGTGAATTGAAGTAATGTATGTGCAGGTGTTGAGTGTGGATCCCGGTGGGTGTAACCCCGGATGAGCACGTCGTCATACAATTCACACGTAAAGGGAATCGTCCTTTTCATATGAGCATGTTCCGTTTGAGAGAATCCATGTGTGAATGCATAACACCACAGTGCGAGTCTTGTCACAATCACTGCATGAATGTGGACGATCACCGGTATGTATGAGCATATGTCGTCTTTTGAGGCTGCTACTATGTGTGAAAGTTTCGTCACAAACGTGTGTATTTGTACGTAGCGTTGCTGTATGTGCATACACATGTGTCTTTCAGATAACTAAACATCTCAATAAGATTACACGTGTAAACTAGTAATACGAAGCGAGAATAGACGCGTTTCTGTCCGAATCAACCTTGGAGCTGTGTAGACCAGAACATTATATCGAAATTATGATATGAACAAGTAGGCATGTGCTAATAAATGCAATATAGAACTATTCAAAACATACAAATTACGTTTGTTGCAAAACAGCGTAGGTCCGAACTGATCGATGGACGAGTACGACATTTATGGAAATACAAAATATCCCAAAATGACGAGTACATACAAGTTAACCATGAAACCAAACAAGTAAATATAATGCAAACTAACGCTATTCTTCCATATAATGGGTGGGACTGTTAATTTGGAATTGATTATGACCGCGTATAAAGTAGCGTGGTGATTCCGGAGACCATGCTCGAATAGCAAATGGCGTGAACACAAATTCCGGGGAGACAAGCTGCGCTACTGGATAGACAAGTGGCTAGGTAACCGAAACGTAACATGACACAAACTGCTTTCTCCTTCTATACATCATATAGTGTTGATGATAACAAATTGTTTACGTGATTCATTATACAAATGACTTCATCGTTTAATGCCATGTTGACAATATCAGTATTGCTGGTTTGTGCTTTGTATAATAATCTGAGATCAGTATACAAATCACAATTGAGCAAAAAGTGCACTTCATTTTCAACGTGATTTGAATTGCAGAATTAGAAAGAACAAGTATACACGTGCACAACATAATCCAGATCAGTTATTAAATTAATTCAATATACAATATGCTTCGGTATTAACCCCATACTTAACTAGAGTATTCAACACAGTTTTCGAAACTGAATACTTATACTTCCCAGCATCTCGGTCTACTGATGATATTTTCCCACGTCATAAGGAGGGAAAAACATATCAAATGTTGATAATTATCGTGGAATTACGTTAGTACGTTAGGATAATTGTTTACCAGCATATTGAACAATAGCTAGACTGGCAGCGTGGGCTGAATCTTATCATGTCTATGTTGAGGCACAGGCCGGTTTTGTATCTGGTGTGGGTACTGTAGACAATATGTTTGTTATGATGTGGTAAGAGATATATTGTGGTATAAGCTTATAAAACTCGATGTTCGAGGACACATATTAAATATTATGATGTATATGTACAAACTAACTAAATCTAGAGTTAAATGTAACAACCAGTACAGTGGTTAATTTATTTGTCACACTGGTGTTCGACAAGGCAAGTACCTATCACCATTCCTATTTGCAGTGTATCTATGTCGTAAAAGGTGCCAATGGTATACATATAGCCTCACTAAAATGGTTTGATTTACAATATGCAGATGATATTGTGATTTTAGCCGAATCTAACAATGTTTTACATGGCTTAAATAGTTTACACGACGTATATTGTCCAAGATGGCGTCGGAGTGTAAACACTTTAACAACGAAACTCATGATATATAGAAAAGGTGGTATGTTTCAAATAAATATTGTGTTTACCTATGATGATATGGATATAGAAATTGTTAGCAAATTCATAATTTCTAAGTATTGTCTTTACTACAGGTGATTCATTTGCAGAAGCTACAAACATGTTGGCTGGGCAAGCTTAATTTATATAAATTTGTAGATGTGCCTGCTAAGCACATACCACATCTACTTCATAAACTTATTATACCTGTTATGACGCAGTTATGACCATCAGTTCTATAATTACATTATTGATACTTTTAGTTATTGATACTTTTAGACGCAGTTGTCACATATTCATTTTCGCACAGTATGAAATACAAATACTACATTTAAGCGATGTTATCTATGCTGGTATCCGAAAAGTATGCCGGCATATGCTCGATTATAACTTGATTACAAACCTACATCGTTTTTGAGTTATGGTAATTTTTGTGAATAGATTAAGAACCCGGATTGTTCAAAACATATTAGGGGAGAGAGAATTTTATATTTGCGTGCATAACATCTATATGAATATAGTACATGCATGCTGTTACCCTAATTCTCTTCGTTTACATGCAACTTGTGAAATAGTTTATTAACCTTACAGATTATCAAATGTTACTATGAAGAATCCTTGTTAAATATTAACTTACACTGCCTGACTTTTAAAATACAATCGTGTAATGTATGCATCTCTAATGCGAATGTGCACTAATGGAGCAATATATCTACATGCATTAGGTAATTGCCATGATGCATGCATGGGTGTGCACTTACACTGGTAATGGACGACGGACATACACATTGGAACACACACGTTGTCGTATAACACATAGTGTAGTTCAGTATGTATCTGCCTTACGAGATGGAGATATTTGTTTTTGTCATCATATCAGTTGTGCACTTTTACTATATACATGTTTAACAATTACATGCGCGAACTACGCCTTTAAGTCCTCCTTCCTGCTGATGGCTGTGAATGGGTTATGGAAAGAATATAGGAATGCACAATTAATACTCTGTACATTATGTGGCATCATGATATGTGCTATACCAGTTTCATAGCTTATTTTACCTAATTATATTCTTATGTCAAACAAACTAATTTACTTGCATGCCTTCCATCTTGAAAATGTACAAATGATTTGTCCAGTTGTATTCCAACTTAGGTTGCTGGTATTGTTTACAGCTATCTTACTGTTCTTCAGTTTAGTATTTATTGTGTCATACATGGAATAATATGTACTATAACTCATTCATTCAGCATGGTTGAACATATATAGTTTCCATATCCAGTGCGAAAATTATAGTACATACAACCTATATTATTAACAGTAATAATTATGTATATTTATTTATTTGACTTAATTGTGCTTAACGGCCTGTAAACAGCTAGGAGTAATACGTATATATATATCAGAGAAGTTAATATTGGAATACACAACATAGTAATCATCATATTTGTCAAGGATGCATAGATATGCTATATACATACAGACAGACGAACACACATGCATTCTATATCAGAAATCTGTTTTGATAACTAATATTATATACAAATGTAGGTGTTAGTAGCTACGCATTGCAGCGCAGAAAATAAGTAAAACTATTGCATGCAAAATAGGAATTGTAAATTCAGTGGGTGGGGAATGAATGGTTAGAACTACTTGTTTTACCATTGCATCATCTGCTATAGGCATTATGTAATCAAAATATGCGTATGGAACATATCTTGCAAACACTATTGAGTATTATTATCGAGACAATTAATAGACACTGTGAGAGATTTTCATAATGGGACTCATAACGTAGTTATTACATTCGCTAAATAAATGCGAAGCGAACGGACAGACGAACGAACAGTCGGACACACTGTAACTGAAGTATTTACGGACATCTATTAGTAGTTGCATATGCATTTAAAGTGAAAGCGCATAACATAAAGCACACAACATGTACAATTCCCATTGTAAAGTTTGTGGGTGAGGAATAATTTATTATGGTGAAAAATACTATTTTTAGCATTTTATCATCGACTGCAGACATCAGATAATCGGCAAGTATGCAATTAACATTTATAATGCGCATTAGTAGGTACCATTGCCGCGGATGAAATACAGAAGTACCACACTGTTGAGTAATTTAGGTAGATGTTTTGCCATTTCAAGTCAGTGGATTTGTAATAAATCATGCACAAATGTTCACCTGAATTGTTAGATATTATTTAATTGAACTGTATTCCATTGTATAGTATAGTATAGTATAAACACATCTGACGTACACAAATGCAATATCACTTGACAATGTATTAAATGGTACACAACAAAAGTCCGCTTTCAATTTAATTGCTTGATCGTGGTAGCCACACGTTAGAAACATTCACTAGAGGAAAGCTTGAGAACCAACATCTCTTTCAGTGCCACAATCAACAACAATCGGCGGCCATCGACGGCTTTCGGATTCATCTGGTCGTTCTACAAGTCGGTACCAAACGTGTCTGTGCATATCGTCTCACTCGCTCGCTCAGTGGGTGTGGTCGGTCAACCGTCCATGATCCTGCAACGAGAATACTGATGGGGGATGTGCTCCGGCACAACCAATTTCAACTTAGCCTGCCTGCAGATTTACCAACGGATTCGTCGAAACGCGATATATATTACCGCCGGAATACATGTATCTATTCTCAATACAATATATATCACCATTTTCGCTTGTCAACATAAACAAGTCATTACATCGTTCAAATCCGAGAATGACTAATAGTATCATCAACATATTTTGCATACCTACACATGAATGCCTCAGAAAACAAGCGTCTCGCCATTGTAGTAAATGTATATAGCACATCATTTGTCTATATTTACTTCGATGACTTTCAATGATGTAGCGTTTCTTCCAAATACTACCTTACATTTTCTTCGTGCTAATACAGCCAAATGTAATCGAAAAAAGCAGCTGACAACTTGTATTCTCTCTACCATTGTGAGCGCCAAATACACAGTCAATGTCACAATAGCCGCCGAAGTATGATGCTCTAAAATGGTGATGTGACCATAAGAGCCGATCACTTACATATCATTTGCACATCATGATGCCATGTTGACGTTATACATGTGCCTTTATTCTGATACAAGAACTGTGACGTCATAAATTATGACGTCGTACATAATGTTTCTTGTATATATGTGCCACAAGGTGGCGAGTTTTCTACAACAGAACCGATCGTTGACATGATTTTCTATGTTGCGGTAGAAAAAAATGTAAAAAATGACACCTCTCGGGATATATATATTTTGTTGTGCCCGATTTGTCGTTAATCAAACGTGCTTCACAATTATGTTACGTATGTGGCTCGATGAGGTAGACAGTTGTACATGTATATATTGCCTACGTTGATAACAAATAACATGCATGCTCTGTTAATTGAACGGGAGATCACTCAGTCAATGGTAGTTGTTCTGTACTTCTTTCCATCGTGAATATATGTATATATATAAGTGAAATGTTCAATGTTCCACCAATATCGAAACATATAATGAATACTACAACAATATGCCTGTTTAATAATGTACATCTTTATATAGACATTACATATTTAATTTCGTCTGACCGGTTTCACAGCTTTATATCGAAATATATAATGAAAAATACAACAACATGCCTGTTTCCAACATAATTAACATCTTTATGTACACATTAACTATTTACTTTCGTCTAACCGGTTTTAAATTTCGTCTAACCGGTTAAATATTTAATGTTTACATAAAGATGTAAATTATTTTATGAAAAATAAAACAAATGCCTATTCCATGTAGGTTCTACATCTATATATAATTATATTTTAATTCACTTACTTCATCTAACCGGTTTCACTGCTTTTGTGGAATAAATATAATTAAAATGTTCAATGTTCTACCAATATCGAAATGCTTCTACGTAAAATAAAAGAAATGCCTATTCCATGTAGGCCTTACATCTTTATATATAGATTAATGTACTTATTATTTCACCTAACCGGTTTCACTGCTTTTGGTTATTTCGATATTGGTAGAACATTGAACGTTTTAATTATAGTTATCCCAAATAAAATATATATAATGACGTAAAACCTACATGCAACAGGCATTTGTTTCATTTTTCATATATACATTTCGATATTGATACAATATTGAACATTTTAATTATATTTATCACATATAAGCAGTGAAACCGGTTAGATGAAGTAAATAAATTAATATATATATGATGTAAAATCCACATGGAATATGCATTTGTTTCATTTATACATTTCGATATTGGACATTTTAATTATATATATATATATGTTTACTTGTAGGTAATGACTATTGTTATATGGAGGTATGTTTGTGGAAATGTCGTCTACCTCGGAGATACAGCAACATTTCGATGTTCCTTGACTGGCGATAAAGCTTCGTCATTCTACTGGAACGGTCCACCTAACAGTATGATATATGTGTACTTGAAGGAAGGTATCCCCACTGTAAATACTGAAAACCTCAACCAATCCGATCGTGTTTCCATTGGTGGGGATGACAATACGGACCTCATTATCAGTGACGCACAACTATCTGACTCTGGCCGCTACTACTGTTTGAAATATTTGGACCGACAGGACCATATCTTGTACGTAAGAGGTGAGTGTATTTATATTCCTGTTGGCACAATGTTCAGAGATAACAGGGCCTTTAACTCAATGCCATACATCCTAATATCGCCGTTGAACACTGTATTTCGTGTTTTCGTCTGGGTTTGTGTATTTCGTCCAGCAACGCTTCTTGTAAGAAGTAAACATTTTAACCTTAATTGCTATTTGGCTTGAGACTTACATCTGATGTACGGAAGTCCAAAGATAGTTTCGAGTTTTGATGTGATAACCCCAGGCCATGGACTATAGCGACCCTTTGGACATCGAATTCCGCACATTTGCCTGGTAAGCAGTAACCATTTCAAACTGTAATATCATGAGAATTCATATTTGGTATAAGGCATACTTAGTGTATGTAGATGCTGTAGTGAATTTATTTTTTAAAATTTGTATTCGACTGTCGGGTTATGGTCTCCACCGTCAAATCTCGCTTGAATGTTAATGTAGTCATATCATATATAACAGTTATTCCAAAATAATTGCCAAATAGCAAAAGTGTGGAAAAGGCCACAATCTGCCCTTAGACTGCATTAATGTTTGAATAATTTGCAGTACATATTCAAAAACATACGCTGTATCTCATATTCAAGATGGGCACTGGCAGTCATATTGAAAATATGACCGAACATTTGAAAGCTTAGTTACCATTCAGTTAAGCTTATGATTCCAATTTCTTGTGTTATATGCAAGCTTCAAGCGGTCATGAAGGAATGAATATCACATATAGCACTTGTATCTCAATTCTTCTGTTATATGCAAGTTCCTAAGGGTCATGGAGCAATTACTATCTACCGTAAAAGTCGTATTTAAATTTCAGATGGCCACCGGTGGACAAATTATTATTATTAGGTAAACAATTGGTGACGGCCATATTGGAATAAAATGGCACACACTATATAAGTTTAGCTAAATTTCAAAACTGCAATGATTATATCCAAGTTTATTTAGGTCACAAAGAAGGAATGAATACCTAATATAGAAGTTGTATCTCAAATATAAGATGGCCGCTAGTGACCAAGTTGTTAAAAATGATGACAGTATATATTTTCACTTAAAGTGTACTATTTGATATATAACTACACAGAACACCGAATAACAGACTTAGGACAATAATACAATACAATACATTTATTCACTCAAAGCCACACACGTGACACATGAGGTATACATGAGGATTCAATCTACAACGGTGGGTACACACAATTCGATCAGTATAAGGTGACTGAGGTTTCTATGAAAATTGCGATGTTTCTTAACTGCTTTCTATATTGTTTTTGCAGCAGATACTGACATTTTAGTGTGTTTGGTCTACGATAATAAAACGGTTTGATGTATGTTTTCTTGTTTCCTCATAGTGCCTGCATTCGTAAAGGGAAATGAAACTCATCACTGAGAGCACCACTGTCACATTTGTCGCAGGTTTTTTGTGCCCTTTCCATGTTCCCTTTTAGACTGCCTGTTGATTGGAAGTTTGAAACTTAGTTAATGGTTTTCTTAGTCTTTCCGTTAGGCTGATACGATATGGTTCCATTTCAAAAGTTGTCTTGTATATCCTATATATAATACCACGGGAAGATATGTCTATGTTGGAAAGCCATGGCTGAATAAATTGGTTCTGAAGCTGGCTTATGACATTGTTATTTAGCCAGATAACATTGACATCATTCTGACTTTACCATATGCCAGGAACGCCATTTTCAGATAGAGTAGACTTTATGTTCTGAATTCATCTGAAATGAGTCGTATTCGATTCGTGCTGTACATATAGCAGCCTATACATCAGGTGGGATAATTTGCATGATTTGGAAGATATTAATGTTGGCCAAAATTAATTTTTACTACACTTAATTGTGTTATTTAAAGGAAACTTTCGTAATTCGCCATTTACCATGTAAATAGAAGTGAAATTTCAAATATATGTTTTCTATAATTGTTGTATTTTCAAATCACCAAAATTAAATTTCACTTTCGTAACAAAGAATTGGAACTATGCATCGATCGAATAACTTTAGTTGAAAATCTACGGGAATCGTCAAACTATTTTCCCAATTAGTTCAAAAAATACTTTAGCTGATTGGTCTGTTAAAGGTGTTTTTTTTGCCGTATGAAAGTTTCCGTTGTGAGTGAATACATTTCTTAAATAAGTAAAGTTATCAACTGTTTCAGTTATTTCTCCATTATACATAAAATTGTAATTTGCCAAGACTTACCTTTATTGAATATCATGACGTTGTATATAATCCAAGATGGCCGCTATTATTCACGTTCAACATAAACAATTAAATCCGCGTTCGCAGTCGTAGAAACTATTATACAATATTTGTTCCATCTGAAGAAAATTTCACTTAAAAAAAGAACAGAAGTCTATAATAACCTATGCAAACAAAACTGAATCTCAAATCCATGATGAAGCTGCCATCAATGATTCAGAAACCTATTGGACTTGTAGCCGTACAAACACATAGAAAATATCCAGGTGATTCCACAAACTCGTTTTTCAGGCAGATTCCACCGTTATAATGTATGTATATACCATCATAAAATAGCACACAAAATTGACAACTTAGTAAAAGTTATTAAAACAAAATGAGATAAAAATTATTGCATATCGTCAGAAATGTAAGCACTTGTAATGCAAAAGACCTTTGATGAAATAAACAGAGGCTGCCGCCTGCACATATACTTGTGTAAAGGCATTTTCTATTGACAATGGGATTTCTAACTTGCACAAAAATGTTACTATCACAAGTATGGACCAGCATACGACCGTAATGAATGACGAAAACTGTATACATGCACAATTAAGCAATATACGTATACCATATAATATAAAAGATGCATATACCAATCACATAAAATATTATACAATTTTATAATGTATACTAAATGCAATATATGCATAACATGGGATATCAAATCATCCCGTACTAGTCACTTATAAGCACATAGTGTATTCGTGTGCGTAATATCTTATGCAATGCCGTTTGTCATAATGCATGCATATTCGTGAAATGTTCTATATATTCAGTATCAATATTAATTCAGAGAAAGGATCTTCACTTATTCACTTATTTATAATAATACCAATCCGTGACATCGACCCAATATAGCTATAATCATCAATTTTCACTGTCATTGCACATTATTGGTGTCATTGTATCATGTGTAAATTATGTAGACTGTATGTAGCAATGTTATTATTAGTAATGGATATTGTTTTATACCGCATCCATTGCTCAATGTAGCATAACAAAGGGGGGGGGGTTGAATACATGTTGTTTATATCTGAAGTACCGGTAACCTAATATACCTGAAGCAGCCTAATATACATGAAGTGCTGTTTATTTTTTCACCTTTGACACCTAATCGCGGTTTCCGATTGATCAGTCTCAACAGCGAATTCAAGATGGCGGAGAATTTTAAAATCGAAATCGCTGTCGATTCAGCTGAAATTTGTCCGTTTTCACAGTATGTGCGACGTAACCAACGACACGGACATGTACATTATGATTATAATGTTTATTATGACAACTGTGGAGTCTAAAGCCAACCAATATTGAAGCTCATCTCAAACATAATCGGAGATTTAATCAGATACAATACCGAATTCGCTGTCCAACTACTACACCTGCACTCAATACATACATATTCGAACATGCTCGGCTCTTTACGTCAGTAATTCCGTTAGCCTGTCTACATGTATACAATATGTGATTACACCACGACCTTCACACAACCAACAAATGCAATACATGTATACATTTCAAATGATCATTCTAAAATAACATATATCTAATGATAGATGCACACCGTTCATCTCCACAGAAATAAGCACAATCATATACTTGTTTGTCCTGCAAAGTTTGCATACAGGAATGCCATTCACTAGGTTTCGTCAATTAGGTAATTATACTGTTCCATGAAATAGTAGATATGTTAAGTGCTGATTCTGTTCCATTTTTGTTTTAAACATTTATTTACATTCCACTCCTTTTCATAACACTTAATTCAAATTATTTTGAGCATAATTTATAGGATAACATTTTAATGCACTTCAATTGTGAAAACGATTCCCGAAATCACGAGTAGTTAATGGTCATCAACATAGCTAGACAACACGTGTTACAAATTACACACAGAGTACAAGCTATGATTTGCTCATTTATTTTCAAAATGACTGACGGCAGACATCTTGGATTTCAATTACAACTTCTATGCTTTGATATTTGTTCTTCTATAGCGCTCAGAAAACGTGCATACATCAGAAGAAATTTGAATCATAGCTTTAATTCAAATTTAGCTAAACTTATATGGTATCAGCGACTTTTCTAATATATCCGCTGTCGGTCATATTTAATTTGAGATAAAACCTTTATATTTTGCTTTTCATTCTTCCATGGCCACAAATATAACTTTTTTGAAATTTTGTTGAACTTAGATATCGTCGGCCATGCTTTCAATTACAGCCGCTGGCGGCCATCTTGAATATGAAATACAACTTCCATATTATGTAATCATTCTTCCATTACCATTAGAAACTTGCATATAAGGGAATAAATTTGAATATTAATACTAATTGAAATTTAGCTTTTCTTATATAGTATCAGCCACATGTTATAATATGGCCGCCTCCGATTATATTTAATTTCAGATAATACTTTTATATCTTGCTATTCATGACCACTTAGAAACTTGCATACGATAGAACAAAGTCATAGAACAAAAGTATATGTTTCATTAAAATTTAATTCAGTTAATATTTCGTTGGCCATATTTTCCAATATGAGATGCAACTTTTCCATATGTTGTTATCATTATTTCATGACCATACAATAGCTAAACATGTATACTTTCGGCACCATTTTCTAATATGGCCACCGGCGACCATCTTGAATTTGCGATGCGACTTCTATATTTAATAATAATTCCGCTAAGACTCTTAGAGAAACGTGCATGCAATAAAACAAATCTAATTTTAACTTTAATTGAAATTTAGATAGATACAGCTTGTGTCTTTGAATATAAATATTTATATGGTCCTAAGGCACTTCCATGCCAAAGGGGACTTTTGCATCCTGACTTCAAGACAACAGTCACATAACATGTCGTTTTACAAAACTCAATACAAAAAGTATACCAAAATATAGCCATACAGCAAAAGTGCGATAATTTAGAGACACAGTCTTCAGATCATATTACTATTTGAACTAATTCAGTTAAGCGGCCCTCACATATCAGCCGGCGTCCGCGCGATTTTTCAAATCGCAGGAGTCGTGGGGAGATTTAGAGCCCGTGGATGAATCGGGCGAATTTCATTTCTGCGACGTGTGCACTCACATATTAGACGGGGCACATGCCATGCGGTGCCATTTGAACATTGTATCGCAGTGGAGACAGTGCGTACCGGGCGTCGGCCGGACGCCGCTAGATAATCTGGCGGGCGCCGGCTGATCAAAGAACAGATCGATAGGCGTCCTGGCTGGATCCGTGAGGGGGCCGTGAGACTATCGTAGGGTGGTCGTGAGGGGCCCGTGAAAATCCCAAGGCGCTGGGCGGATTTTTTTCCAATATTGTTCTTCAAAATCTTCATGCGGCCGCCAGATCAGTCGGTCGGTTTCCGGCAGACCGCCGGGCGGGGCATTAGCGACATATCTACGAGCTTGCCACGACCTAAAATCGCGCTTGGAAAATCGCGGATTTGGGAGTCAGATTTTCATGCTCGCGGCGTTCGTGCGACCTCTAAAAATCGCGGCGGAGCCCATAGAAATCGGGCAGCGTCCGGCCGGACGCCTCGCGAAAATGCCATTTTTCGCCCGTTTTTGCAGTCGCGCGGGCGCCTCGACCGATATGTGAGGGCCGTTTTACTGTAGTAAATATTCAATGAATATATACCAACCACTAACTAATTCCTGGCCAAAGTGTCGATATTTCCACAATCATGAAATCTAGATATAATTGTGATGAGTTTAAACTGCAAAATTCAATACATAAATCATGCCAAATATATACATGTAACGTCAAATAACAACATCATCAAGTAACTAATTCTTGGATTAAGCGGCCCTCACATACCGGTGGCGGTGCCCGCGTGACTCATAAAACAGGCAAAAAAGGGCATTTCTGCCGAACGCTGCCCGATTTCTACGGGCTCCGCTGCGATTTTTAGGAGTCGCACGGACGCCGCGGGTGTGAAAACCGGACTCCCAAATCTGCGATTTTCAAGCGCGAATTTAGGTAATGGAAACCCCGTAGACACGTCGCTAGGGCCCCGCCAAATGGCCTGTCGGAAAACGACCGGTGATCTGGCGGTGGCCTGAAGATTTTGACGAAAATTATTGGGAACAAATCCGCCGGGCGCCGTGGGATTTTCACGGGCCCCTCACGACCACCCTACGATAGCCTCACGTCCCCCTAGCGGATCCCGGGTGATTCGGCTAACATCGGCAGGGCGCCACACTGGTCCCGACCGGCACCCCGGCGGCTTCTAAAAGGCCACCGCGCGGGCCCCGACTGCTTCTCCACGATTTGGGCCCCGGAGTATATATAGTCCCTCGATTTGGCATTTCATTATCTTCTAGTGCTGTAGCCGTCTTTTTAGATCGATGCTTTTTGACAGTATTGTACAACGACAACTCATTCCCCGCAACGGCTCCGACGTGCGCACATTGCAGAACTGTGGATGCGGCTGGACCGGCTGGACCGGCTGGACCGGCTGGACCGGCTGCACCGCCGTGAGAAGTTTGTGGTTACCGCGTTGCTGGCTGAGGAGTTGGAGGAGGCTCGCGCAAGACGACGCCGCCGAACGTACTGGGTGAAGCCATGGTTACAACGCCGTGTCCTGCTGGGCCAGTATGACACTCTCATGCAAGAACTCATGCGCGAGTCCCATGGCGACTTCAAAAACTACATGCGCATGGAAGTGGATATTTTCCATGAGATGCTGGCGAGGCTGACACCCCGGATCACTGAAAGCCGCCCCCACTCAGTCCAGTACTAAAGTTGTCAGTCGCTCTTAGGTTCCTTGCTACGGGAAACTCTTATAAGAGTTTGTCATATGAGTTTCGCGTCGCAGACAACACCATATCGTTGTTTGTGTCGGAGGTGTTCGATGCCATCGTAGCAAAATACGAGGACGAGCAGTTTACCACCCCTGCAGAGCCCGACGAGTGGAGAGAAGTGGCAAAGAAGTTTGGCAATCGGTGGAACTGCACGAGAAGAACGTCGCCATCCGCAAGCCCAACAAAGCTGGAAGCCGCTTATTCAACTACAAGGGCTTTCATTCGATCGTCATGTTGGCCCTGGTCAACGCTGATTACAAGTTTCTCTGGGTAAAAAAAAACGTTGGCGCTGAGGGCTCCAACTCGGATGCAGGTGTGTTCCTGCGGAGCAACCTGGAGTCAAGCTTGCGAGTGGGTACTCTGCAACTGCCTCCCCCGGATTAAACGACGACCGGGACACACCCTACATTATTGCAGGGGATGACGCATTCCCGTTACGAGACTACCTCCAGAAGCTCTTCCCCATCCGCAACATGACGCATGATCAGCGGATCTTCAATTACCGACTGTCCCGTGGTAGACGAGTGGTAGAAAACGCATTCTGGATTCTTGGTTCCAGCGTCAGGTGTGTACATATGATATTATGGACCATATAGTCATGGTATAAGTAACACAATTATAATGGTATTTTTATTCATTTCCACAAGTACTAGTACACTGTAAGTATAACATATAGCATGGTTTCCAGAATATATCAGGAATGACTATATTTTCCTCCTATATGAGGAAACCATGACATATGTAATCTGTACCATACCGACTGCCGACATGCAGTTATATGTAGCTTGAATATTGAGTTAAATATTGTAGTTATATACTATTGCCCAGTTTCTGGTAAATGGTGTAGATCGTGATCAGACTCCATGTTTACATGTATCTATGCTGGTTTCATATACCATGTCATACACCAAGTAGTGTGTTTCGACTACATGTCAATTGTTATAACACCGTGCATATAATGTTTAATGTCTCGCAAGTATGGTACAATAAATAAATGTTTCACTTTCCTCTATTTCAGGGTGTTGCACACCAAGATGCAAGTCAAGCCAGAGAATGCCACCAAGATCACTAAGGGCTGCCTGGTGTTACACAACACCATGCGCACGCGGTAACCGAACTGGCAGAACGAAGAGCTGGACGAAGAGGTCGACGGCGTCATAGTACCGGGGTCATGGCGCGACGCAGGGGTGTTGGTCGACTGTGAACAAGAGGCAACGGCTGGTGCGCGCTCTACACGCAAAGGCCGGCATCTGCGTCGTTATCTGCTATGTGAATACAGGGGGTATCACCTGGCAGGAGGCTGCCATCCAGGCCCCAATAAATTGACTGTGCTCTATGTGTGGACGGGTCCCTATGTGTGGACTATATGAACATTGTGATACATTTATTCAAGTTCTACTGTTCATTATTGTTATATACTGTTTATTGTTGTTTGTGAGCTATGAGTGCTGTTGAAAACATGAGAACTCGTTTGTAATAAACTTATATATGTTTGTAGTAGCTCAATAAAATAACTAAGTAATAGACGTAGCATAGTGTTTCGATGATATCAGGGTATGCTCCAGATATCCGAGACACACTATACATCTAATGTGTACCTTATTAGCATAGAGCCAGTCAGAATGCACAATCACAATTGCATTGAGTGTGTAGATCTGTATATTATACACTAAAGCTGTGCTTCATAAATCTAGTCGCATCTGACAATTTACAAAGATGTTGCTCATTATCAAATGGCAGGCTGACCTGAGCCTACGCTGGTTGCATTTGCTAAGATCGGTGTTTATGCTTGCAAACTATTGATTTCATCTGCTAAATTCATATACCTCTATGAAGTGAATAAATAGCACATACTTCCAGAATGTTTTTATTGTAAAAGGTAAAGAAATAAAAGCAAACAACCTGTTTAAAACACTCATATTCACGTAATACCACACTGAGTCATGGCCAACCAGTACATATGATATCTACACTGAGTCATGGTCAAACAAAATGAAATATCACAGTCTAAGGACTGGAGTCATTGTCCTTCTTCGAGTCCCACAACCTCGCCGAGGACGACGCTGTGAGACTAGGGTTGGTCGCGGCCGGAGCTGAGGCTGGCCGGACGGACTGCGAAGGTTCCGGCTGGGTGGGCATCTGTAAGTAGAACAGTGAGTGACTGAGTGTTTGTGTTTTACGGCTCATAAACCGGTAACTGAAGTGTTTTAGAGCCCTGAATGCCGCGGCCGAATACCGTATATCACCTGTACCGAATAGCCTAAGCCCCGGTCCAAAGTTGAATGCGGCTACGGATGGGAAAAATCACAAAAGCAGAACTGAATATTTACATAAACTATACATTCAGTCCTGAAATTAGAATATCCTGATATGGTGCCAGGTCCTCACCACACCAGAATCACTTAGCCCATCCCCTAAAAGTGATAGGATAAGCTGCACTAATCGTACTACTCCTATAAGGGATATAACCTGATTCAACTATCACATACAAGAAAGTCAAATAAGTACCCGATGGCCAAACCAGGTAGGCTGGGAATCCGTAAAATATGAATTCCATTGTTAATTTACCCGTCGCATTCACCAGTCAGGGGTGTAACTGATTTCAATTATGTTCGGGATAACGTGATAGAGATATGTTTGCAGGTCATGCATAATTATCTCCCTTTGCGAATAACGTGTGTCAGTTATGTTGGCTGAATGGAATTTTACGCTAAAAACAGGTTTACAAGTTAGATTCTACTCATCATTCGCATTGGTTCGTGCTATAGACCAGTGTGTATATTCCATTAGTATGTACTGTAACTATGTATTGACATTCACTGGCACGAGTGGCACGGAAAGTTTATGCACATTTCGCGCACTTTTTTGTATAATAAAGGGTATCTTTACAGGTGGTTTGTGAAGCTCTGAAAGTTTTCCCGAGTGATTGTATAGTTTTCTAGTAGATACCAACACATTGCAAACACGTGTAAACTTTTTCGTTGCGCATCGTAGATTAGCGTTGCGCAAAGCCTTCAAAGTTTACTGGTAATTCCCGGGATAACGTGTTTCAGTTATTATTTTTGGCGCCAAGTTTTATCTACGCTTGCTGCAAGACAACTCTGTAGGGCTTGTCCCGATAAGACGGTTAGTCATTGCTTGCCTGCTCTTTGATCGTGGGTTGTGAATATGGTGTTTCGAAGTCTGATTATGGTCATATGCTGATAAGATGCGCCCCGTCGTTTTGCCACCAGTCTACATGTCTACACAGCATTATAATATAGATATATAACTATAAGTGTGTGTAGCGTAGTCTGTTGGCGCTATACAATGACGCCGGTGTAAGCAGCATTAGACAAGCATCATGATCATGACAATGCTATAAGATACGTGTATTCGTATTTTGCGTACTCCTATTCACGTAACAGACATGTAATATCCGCGGCACTTGAGCACCTGTATGCACCGTAAAGTACACATGGTAGGCGTGATTGATAATTGATAAAAGTCGTACGTTTCGTGGAAATACATGTATTTTGTTTACATCAACTAATTTTAATAATAACCTAAATGGGCATTTGTATGCAACTATCAATTAGCGACCTGTCTATCTCCTGATTAGCCATCACGCACCTACATCCTGACCTATTGACAGGGATATATACTGCTTGCTGGAGGTAGGGTCAATGCATGGTTCGTGTTTCACTGATTAATAAACATGGTAGGTTCTGATCAGACTGCGCATATACGTCATTTGTATAGTCGCATTGTCAGCTTTCAAACCAGTTTCCGCGCAGTGTGATCAGGATCTACACAGCCGTATGATTGATCTAACACGCAAGAGAATCAAAATCTGCAAACTGTTCCAACTGCAGTATTGTCCAAGTTCTTATCCGTATACCCCGTATGTGACCCGATCTGATAAAACCGGGCTGGCTAACTGGCTGATGGAATTGCGAACATTCAAGCTGGTGATGTGTATAGATAGACTGGCCGGTGGCACTGTCTGGTCTCGGTCTACACATGAATAACCCCATTTTGTCGGATCGTACATATATCGTGGCAGACACCATGCTATGGTCACGGTGATAAAGCTAGACTAAGTTTGACATTTTCATCGTTCCCCAGGGTTACGAAGGCTGGAGGCGGGATAGGACAGCTCTCGTATTTTACAGACTCCCTACACCAGTATAGTCTCGCTTTCCATGTTCAATTCAGATACATGTATATATACAAGTTGTAGTAGCAGTATCTTATGTGGCTCTACTGGCAAAATGGATCTTACAATAAATATATTTTCAATAAATAAGTCGTGTAAATCATGCGCATTCGACATATTCCTACGCTAGATCACTGTTCAATAACATGCATTATGTTCCACCTTGTTATAAATCGATAGTATCCGTATTCGTGCGTGTTTGTTAATTGAAGCGTTCATAACACGAGATTGACGGTATCTGATGTTTAACTCGCAGATCATGCTTTAACTATTCGGAAATTGAATACACAGTCGTGAATTTCGTTTCGCAAAATCATAGAGACCCTGTTTATGAACCTAAGTTTACCACGTCTTCACACGCAACATTTCATTTTTAGTGATAATTCAACTCGGTGTTTCCGAGTTGGTTACGCGCAATACAATAGGATTACATTTGACATACATACCAAATGAATTCACCAGGGTCATGTGGCATGTATCTCAAATGCAAATTGCAAATGAATGGCGTAGATCCCGATGAGCCGGCTCATCGGGATCTACAGTTTGGACAAAGGTACGTCTGCCATCCGCAATCCAAAATTATACAATCAGCATTATGATTCGTCTAGAGCTGTCGTTTCGTAATGTTTCCGTCCTACGAAAACATGCGAATCGTCTCCTAAAGATATGAGAATCGTCTCGCATTTTCGCCATCTCGCCTTCCGCTTTTGGAAATATAGTTTGGTGTAACGCGAATTATAAAGCGCAGGTAGCGCAGGTAGCGCAGGGCGACTTACCTTGTGTTACAGACAGAACATTCGGGTTAGTATTGCTCATGCGTGTTGATGCAGATAGCGAAGCAAAAAACGCGCGATCTTCCACCTGTGGGCGAGGCTGCGAAAAAGCAAGATTGCATATGATAGAATCGCGCGTGTTCTCGCGATCAACCTATGCTCGAGATCGCGAGATTGTAAAATGTCCCTAACAGGACACGTACAAATAGTCTTAGGAGACGAGTCTCATGTGCTGCTGAAACATGCTTTTATTAAGAAGTAGAACAAATGTGGACAAACACCAATAAATCTTGACAAAAAGCAACAACATAGTTTGACAAAAACATGATAATCGTCGTCTTAGGAGAATATTCTTATGTGCTACAAATACATGTCTATTGTGTGGGGGAGCGAACATATTTCGATATATCTTATTGGTTACTGCATCGCATCGCCGGTTTTTGCCTTACCTTTTTTCGGGGTTTCTGCACATCCTATTTTTAAATTTCGATGTCATAAAGTTATGGAATAATTATGTGCGAAAGATAATTCCAGAGCCAAATCTTACTAAATAAAGTTCCATTTTATTCCGTGCGTGATGGTGTCACGAAATGGATACATATGTGTTAAGTAATTGATCGTAAATGTCTCTGTTGACATCGCGTCGGCGTGTATCAAAGGTCAGATCGGCACGACCTTGTAACCTTTGATGTATGGCCCTCCACTCGTCACAATCACCCCTCCCCCCTACCCAGCACGGTGGCAGAATGGAGAAACTCATGCAAACTGCTTAACCGGACGCACGGATGGACACACAGTCCAAACAATATAGTACCTCCCGACTCTAACATGAGACCGGGGAGGGCGGGGGCGTAAAACAAACGATTCTGTATTCATTTTTGTATTAAAATATATCAATTGCTGTCACAAATCCAGTAATTGCACTAAGGGGCGCACTTATATTGCGCCTGAAAAAAAATACTCCAATACTCACAAATCTAAGAGTTTTTCGAAGTTTTCCGGCCGCCCCATTACGTCAGTAATCTGGTAATAAAACCTACGTCATTTTATCTAATTTTGTTTTGTCCCACCCCTTTAGCACTTTCAAATATATTTTATCCCCATGTTAAATTCCCATATAATTTCATTTTCACAATAAAATCATTATTTCATTGATATACTTACTATATTTCATGATATACTATCTCGGTATCATCAACAGACCTTGCTATACGTCAACGGCGTTGTTTTATTGTGATAATGTGATATTGTTTGATTTTAAAGGTACATGCCCACTCAGTAGGCACACAATGCTCTTTATATCAGACATCATATGAGACATTTTCTAGCAAAATAAACATTCATTCAACATTACCCCACGTATGAATTGACATTATTATACATTTTATATCAGCCGAAAATGTCCACACTGATATCAAAGGCGATAACCGTGTTTCCTTAAAATGTTAACGGACACTACTATTTATTCTCTGTATTTATTTTTTGATATGCAATATCATACTTTATAATCTGTCGCAAATATAATTATGTTCGGGTAACGAATTTAATTAGTATAAATAATTAAAAAATATCATGCCCCATTTGCATAGGAAAATAACCTGATACCACCGTGCGTCACTATCAGTAAAATACATATTACTTTACGATTATATCTGTATATAGGGCATTCTTATTTTTTAGAACTGTTGGAATAGTTATACACTTATTTAATTCCTATAAAGAACAGTTTATGCCTACTGAGTGGGCATGTACCTTTAATCTACATGCCAAGTACTAGATTTATTCAATTACCCGCCAATTACCATTGTCCTTCTGTATTTATGTCCAGCTAGAGTAATGAGTATTTTACTGTGCAAACTGATCAGGGCTTACTAGTCGCTGCATCACGTGTATGACCTCGTGTGACCTCTTGTAATCCAACCACGGGCATATGTGTATTGCATGGAATATCATGCCGCTCTAATGATCATGATGATTGTGATGCTTGTATTTTAACACTGTCACGCCTACCTTAGTAACTTGAATCGACTCAGAATTTTGTGAATAAAGATCAAACAATCCACCATGTCCACAGTGCAGATACTGATGACACGATACATATGGTGGTTATATATTTGACATCGAGATATCGAGATATCGAGATGTTGACATAATTTATCCGTCGCAAGTATGTCGACTTAAATATCACTACATGTCGAGATAATGTGAAACTATGTGGACATGTTGAGACTCATTACGTTTTAATATATAGATCATTCGTTTCGCTTTGTCAGTTACCCTACGCCATCGGCCGTATTGTGAACAGTGTAGGCCATGTTCATAAATACTGCCCTTGTTTAGGGTAATGTTACCCGACATGCAAAGTCATCGAGCCAGTGCCGTCTTTAAATCAAAGTATTGTAGCGTAATACTTTTACCCTCCGTAACTCAGCCCTTGTTGGACTGAATTGGTCGGCTGATGGTCCCCTTTTGTCAGGATTGAACTGTTTCGCTGCCACCAGACCTTTCGGTCAACTAGAAAACGAGTGACGTCAGTTGCTGATTTCTCCACCTTAATGTGATAATAATTGTCTGTCGCAACGTCAGATGAAAGAATGTTACAATTCTTTGTAGTACCAATTGGAAACTCAAATTGTAGAGAAGGCGTTCGTTCAGGAGTACATATTTTTAATGTGGTTAATAAAGTAAATATACAAATCCAAGTCACGCATGAAGTAGTTCAGAAACACAAGCTCCTACTTCCACACCCCCCTCCCGTCAGGGAGTTGGCTCGACGGCCTTCCCTGACAAACACCCCAGTAAAAATAAGTAACAGTTCCAATTTGCTTAAAAGTTAATAATTCCGTCCTTGAATTTAGATCACAGTAATTCCGAAACTAAAGTAGGTTATTTAATTTATTCAAAGGAGCCAAAACAGAATGCTCTTAAAACCCAAAAACTGGCACTCTCCTTGGATCGGGAAATCTCAGCCTCTATACATCTCGGTGATTCAGGTACCTTTAATGGTGACCTTGCGTAAGGTCTACCTTTAAGTGGTTACCTTTTATATTAAGGGTAACCTTTAATTTAATTAAAGGTTATGGTGAATCAGGCAAGAAAGTGTCTTGTCAAATATTCCCTCCCAAGATAATGGCAATGCACTATAATGTGCCTACAACAATATTCATATTAGCATGACAATTTAGACATTATAGTACACAAGACAGGTCACAAGAGATTGACTGGCTACATAATATAATAGTGTCCTTCTATATCTTTTTGTAATGCCGCTGGCTAGAATCAGTCAGTCAGTTCATGCCTTAATGAGATTAAGCATTAACTAACACTATAATGTTTTCATATTTATAAGTGAGACCCATGCCCAATTGAACAATGTTGTAGTAAAATACAAGAAATATGGTGTACGATTGTTATTTTAACCCATTTTATACAGAGAACATACCCTTCCACCAGCCCATAACGGTATGTTATTCTCGTCTCCCCACGGGAATACTACATCTTAGGTGACCACACTTGAATCTTCTCATAGAGCCGGTTCAATGTGTGATCATAGTTTGTTAGTAGAGAAACAAGACGAACACACAGTTTACCCACTTTTACCGCGAGCTATTCAATGTCTCAATCGTCTCGTAGAGACGGGTCAAATGAGTGGTCGTTAGATATACCTATTATGCCACAAAGCTAGGAGCTATTATGTCTGGTAACTGCTCATTTACCAACAAGACTGGGCAATGTTTATCAACTTCGCTTTTCTCAAATCATATCAACTGGAGGAGTACTGTTGCTAAATATAGATGACCTACAAAAAGGTCTACCATACGCTTGGCAGTGAGCCAGCATATGTCTGCACAAGGTTCCACAGTGATGTAGTCGGTATTGTGATAATGCTCCTAATTGGTTTGACCCGGTTTAAGGTCTACCTTTAGCGTGGCAGTGTGCCAAGATTAAGGTCACTATGAAAAGGTCAATAGGGTTCACATGCAGTTTTAATTGCTACCCCATGCATCTGAGAGAAGACCGGCTTTACAGCCCATCACACAAACACTGTTAATTGACCAGTGGTTAATTTAGGATAACAATATATTTCCCATTGCAGCAAATAATTAATTAAGACGTGTATATAACTGGGAAAAGTTTGCCACAGTATTTACATTTAGGGGAATAGTGTGGAGGGGAAATAATACACAATAGTCCTCTCAACAAAGGGCGGTATTTAATTTATTATACCGAATAATATTAATTATGAACATGATTAACGTCGGTATTTCAGAATCCCCTCTAATATTGTCCGCTGCGTTGTGAATTGCGCGCTGCGTTGTGAAGCGGACGACTCTGTAGACTATTTTTTATCACGTGATATGAAATTGACCAATGCAACGCCTAGGAATTGCAATTAGGTATAATAATATACTATGTAAATGTCACAATCTACCCGATTAAAGGTACATGCCCACTCAGTAGGCACAAAATGTTCTTTATATCAGAGACCTCATCTGAGACAAAATAAACATACCATGATTAACCCACGTATCGATTGGCATTAGCATGCATTTTATATCACACGTAACTTTCCACACTGGTATCAGTTATTTTTTGATGTGCAATTATCATACTTTATAATCTCTCGAAACTATTATTTGTTCAGGCAACGCGTTTAATTAGTATAAATAATTAAAAAATACCATGCCTCATTTGCATGTGAAAATAGCCTGATACAAAAACGTGCGTCACTATCAGTAAACTAAATATTCTAGATAATTATATCTGTATCGCGGGATACGGACAAAATCCCCCCCCCCCGGACATAATCCCCCCCCCCCCATGATTTTTGACACAGGAGGACAAACTCCCCCACCCCGTCTAAAATGCAGGTAGGACAAAATCCCCCCCGTCCAAAATCACAGGTAGGACATAATCCCCCCCCCATCAAAATTAAAAAAAAATCTATATGGTTTGGGACCGACATCAGTATACAAATGTACAAACGATACATTACATACATATTCTTGTTTGACGTTTATTGTGCAACTGAAACTACTTCATTAGATGTGCTTGTTTGATTGTGCAACTGAAAATACTTCATTAAATGTGCTTGATGTTTGATGTTTATTGTGCAAATAAAAGTATTGAATGTGATTTAACTTGATTCTGGACGGGGGGATTTTGTCCTACCTTGAATTTTGATGTGGGGGGGGGGGAGATTATGTCATACCTGTGATTTTAGACGGGGGGATTTTGTACTCCAGTGTCACAAATCATGGGGGGGGGGGGGGGTGGTTATGTCCGGGGGGGGATTTTGTCCTACACTCCTGTATAGCGGGCACTCGTACATTTTAGACCTGGTGGAATAGTGAAACAATTATACACTGATTTAATTCATGATAAACATGATAAAGAATAGTTTGTGCCTACTGAGTGGACATGTACATTTAAATAGCCAATAAAACATACAGACATGCCGTGTGCTACGTGCCTTCAAGACTGGTCACATATAAACATTGAGCTACTGCGACGATTATCACGGATTTTGAACGTTTAACTGAGACGATATACCACTCCAGATGTCAGGTCTACACTGGGTGTAAGAGCATTGTTTCTCGGACGCCCATTAGACGTGGCACTTCAGTCTGGTGGGACCTATTAATCATGTTTATTCGAACTAACTGCTATGATTCTAACTGTTTACATCAGCAGTGTCAGATTAATAAATATGACTGTTCCGAGTTGAAGTGTTCGGGGAACTGGCCGGAATAACTCGGAAGAGGCCAGCAGTCGAAGATTGTACACACTTTTGCGCGGTCCGTGCGCTTTATTTCCTCGAAATAGGTGGAATAATAATAAATTGTGATAAAAATAATATGAGTATCTGATATCAGCTGCTTTTGCTGTTCATATATCCAAACAACAAACGTGGCCTGTCGGCACACGAATGCGCCTGGCGGCAGATTGGATAAACTGTGGCAAAGTTTATTAACCAAAGTGATAAGTATTCACAAGCATATGTATGAATGTCAGACTTTCAAGGTCATATTACGGGCAGTGTTGATGTGTGGCATTTGTCTAGAAGTATGATGTATTGAAATATTAAAGTAATTCATCAAGGGATATAGACGATATGACAGAAATGAGAAGCTTCGGCGAACGTCTTAATGCGGGTAAAAGTTCAAAGTTGTCATAGTCAAAAGGTCAAGGTCATATTAAGGGCAGCATCGATGTGTGGCATTTGTCCACAAGTATACTGTGTTGAAATATTTCAGTAATCCTTCAAGGGATATAAAAGTTATAACATAATTTTGAAACTCCGGCGAACTTCTTAATGTGCCGGACACACGACACACAGTCTAAACACTATATGCCTCCGGCTCTAACGATACAGGGGGCAACAAACGTCCACCTACGAACACGTCGATTCCCCTCCGTGTAACAAATACTCCCAGTTTCGCACAATAACCAGTGTGTACTGATCTCAAGGGAACGGTTGCCAAACATGCCATCAGTTCAGTATATCATCATGAACACGGTCCCGTGGAATTACCAGGGGATATGTCAGTTCAAACCGCCAGTTGTGTCATTATCTGGGCCAGTAGAGAGAGAGAGCGAGAGAGAGAGAGAGAGAAACCAAGTGGTAACTCGTGATACCTGACCAAGGTGTGACCAGGCTTGATCCTGTTCAGACTACACCACGCATGCGGCATTTGATATGGGGGTACACTGTTCATAATGTTGCTCCTGATCAGTACGAGCGTCTTCATTTACGGATCTGGAGCTTCACTGGCCTTACGTACAGACGTCATCCCCTTTTTTTCCTGCGGAGTCGTAATAATTATTAATCTGGTAAATAATCCCTCATCGTCGATATAGTCAATAACCTGTCTAACGTACACGTGAGTTACTGTGCCTTTGCAGACCGTTACCGCCGGTCAGTCTCGATATTATAATCCACTCCCGTACATCAGTATGTGACCTGACAGAATGAACGATTATTATTATGATGACAATTAACCATTTCATCCTACATAACTTACATGGATTCGTCCATGATGAATTTTAGATGATTCCATATATTGAACAGGTTGTGGCTGGGCTCCAACAGCATAAAACAAAATATGTTGTAATATAGGGATACCTATTTGTGTTCGTCCATTCTTTAGATATGATATTTTCGGGCAAAATGAACATTAATTTACCATTAACGGACATGTTAATTGACATTATCATACTGTTGATACGCAACTTGAATTGCCACTTCATGAGCAATAACCGTGATTCCTTAAAATGTTAACGAAAACACATATTTATTCTCTCTATTTATCTGTTGTGTACAATGGTGGTTTCGACATACGTTAAACGGATGTTTCAAATATATTTATATATTTATCTTATATGTAATGATGATTCAAATAAGTGGCGGAGTTTTATATAGAACACAAAGCTTAGTCAGATGATTATGTCCGGTCCCTAAATTATGTTCGCTCATTTATAAATGCACGCACGCATGGTACGGCTGTACTCAAATACACACACTACATAGTAGATATCCATCGATATTTCATTCATGAGTACCGACAATAGCGCATGCCAGCGACGTTACCGCTGTTTATTTGATGTCGATAGCAATATCAGTGAAATACGGCGATGTCATAAATAGAGAATAGTAAGTTAGTGCCGTGAATGGGAAAATATCTGGCAAGGCTTAGGAAACGGGATGGGCAAGGCTCTGCCGAGCACATCCCGTTTCCGTGCCGCGTCAGATAGTTTTCCCATTCACGGCACTAACCTACTATTCGATTTATCCCGTCAACACCTACAAATGGCTTTAAAATGCAAAAAAAAGTAACCACAATCACCGCATATATTCATACGCGGTGATTAGGTCGTATTGACAGGATATCAAAAATGTTTCACGGCACCGTGTTTCACGGCACATACGCACTGTGTTGAGGGGATAAACATGATAAATACGACAACTTCCATATCGCTGATATGTACCTGTCATACATTTTGCTGTAAATAATTGTATTGTAACATGATTGCGGACTTTTTATTTTTGTCGAGTTATATAACGGAAAACTCCGTGTTTGTTTGTTTGTTTGTTTGTTTGTTTGTTTGTTTGTGTGTGCTTCTGTCCATCAGAAAATTTGGTTTGTTTTGTTTACCCGTTTGGCGGGTTAATCAATGGCTGTGGCCACCAAATTTGAGTTTATTTCGCACGTGTGTAATTTTAATAAACTCGCGGGTTTGTATGTTTATGTAGCTACGCTGGATGCACACTTTAACCGTCGTAGATTCAGAAGACAATAACAATTTATGTTCAGGAGCCACAGAGCATGTTGAGAAGGTGAATCAGCTTGTTGGTGTTCATTAATTTTAGGTGCACCAAATCTCTTCGCAACCTCTACCTTCTACTCGGCTCTTACGAGCAACAGGGTATACCATTCACATCGATGAATACTTACAAACAGAATGAATATTGCACACTAAAATTTACCAACCTCACATACACGACGCTTTTATTGACCAACCGTAAAAAAAAAGCAAACACATTTGCATTCTTCAATATATTGCGCAGACCGTCAATATCGCCCACAAACGGTCAATTTTATTGAGGGGAAAATTATGGAATATTACATGCTACCCAGTGGTTTACTGTGATTCTTGAGGGATTTATTTCCTTGAAGGATTTTCGCGAGAAGTAATTGACGTCATGTGTTGACGTCATTTCCGGCGAAGAAACAATTCATACGCTAACGTCAAAAGTGTCAATTGTGACAACGTTATAAGCTGGTCTAAGAGCAAATTTCACATTTGTTCGAGGAGCATGTAATACATGTATACAATTTATTCCGCTACCATTTTGAAATACCAGATTTATTTCCCCTGGCCTCCTCGTTTCTTCATCGGATGTCTCGGGAAATAAATCCCGTATTTTAAAATGGTAGTGGAATAAATTATATTTATCTCCCCGAGGAAGCAATATCTCCCGAGGTAATCCACAATATTTCCCACAACCAAGGGCGGTATTTATTTTATTTAATTATGCCGAAAACAAATATGATAACATCCTCATCGGCCAGGAACAAATGTAACTTATGCAAGAAAATGAATTCGAAACCACCGATGTTCAGTAACTTATTGTATTGCTTTGCGTTCAGCAATTCAATAAGTTTTGCAACATTTCGTATTTTTTAGTTAGCAAATAGCCAACTATAATTTAAAAACTTATGCACCCGGTGCGATTAGAAACCTCGATCACGACGACTGCAACGTCGTGTAACGCAAATATCGTCGGCATTACCACTGGGCCACGACGTTTCGGGAATGTTCGGCAAACGCGAGGTTGATATTGTAATTTATCTCAACACAGTGCCTATGTTTCGTGAAACACGGTGCCGTGAGACATATTTGATATCCTGTCAGTAAGACATAATCGCGGTCACAAAAATGTGTAGTGTTGACCAATGGCAGTGCTGGTGCATGTTGATCACTGGTGAACATGGGATTGTTCACAGTGTGCCGGTTAAATTTCGCAAATAAAAACGTTATCGCCGGAAAATAGAATTGTTAAAATTAAATTTTCTGGATGTCAAATCAATTTCCATTAAGACCCTCAATATCTAATCGTTTGCTCTGTACCCCATTATGTGCGTCATTCAGACATGACTGACGTCATAATTATAAGTACATCAATAAGTCTACGCCATTTAAAATAAAAAATGGCTGCTCCCAGTGATTCCAGTCAGGTGTAAACGAATAAAATTGTTGTTTGTCGTGTTGATTATTATCCTTGCAGAACATGCTCCGCATGAAAATGGATGGGTCCGGTGAATTTGGAGAGTATATTTCGTTGAAAAGAAGCTGTAATTTCACATTGTCGGTGACAAAATATAAACCATTCTTTATCGAACTATGTTCTGAGCGCCAAAGTGTGTTTGATGCAATTCGGTTATATATATATATATATATATATATATATATATATATGGGCCGCGCTCTGTGAAAACAGGCCTTAATGACAACATTTTCGATTTGCATTTTTTTACATCTTTGGATGTGGACTCCTTTCACAAACAATATGCTGAAAAGAAAATGCAAATATGTTTCATAGTTTTTGTTTTATCTCACTTTTTGTAGCACCATGTCAATCACGCCAGGAAAAAAAAGTAACGTCATCGAGAAAATGACGTTATTGAAACGCTGACGTTTGTACAATGCAACACAACAGCCTACAGTAGAAATGCGTGTTCATAGACTCATTGACTGTGCTTGCTGTAAACTGTATTTGCTGATAAGTTGCACTAAATGTATCTACAAGTGTTAGTATGAATACTATCAAACATTGAACAGAATAATACTATGATAAGTACATGTAGTGAACAAACCAAACGCACCACTATCAATGTTAAATCTATAATCAGCCGACATATGCATGTGACTTCGTAATTTGCTACTATCGCCAACTATCACATATTGTGCATATACATGTACCATCAGAAAGATACATTGTAATTATTTGAGAATTTAGTTCAGAATCTAATTGACGTTATGTACGTAACAGTTAATTGTGACGTCATTTATTGATGTAGACATTACGTCACTCACCAACCAACCACCACAAAGTAGAACGGAGAAGAAACTTTGAATATAACGCACAACATTATTCAAGCAGCTGATAAAGTGAAATGGGAATGCTAAACAGCACTTAACAATACTTAAACAAATGCCAACAATACTTACAACGACTGCTGGTGTGGCTTGGGGGCCTTGGGGGTAACCATCCCATGATCTGTGGCTGGGTGTCGGCGCCAAGGTACTGGACGAATCCCCCTTGTTGTTGCTGCTGTATGGGCTGCCCTTGTGACAGCCCATAGATATTGGAAGGTACAAACGTGTGCTGCTTGTACTGTTGAAAGTGTTCCGAGGGAACCCGCAGGCAGATAGACATCAACCAGTGACACCACGACACCCGCTCGTCCATTGGCTGCTGCGAATCCTTGGCCATAGTGTCCATCTGGAATAGAGCAAAGAAACATTTGTCAATTTTAATATTGAAAGTGCAAAAGTACTTTATTTTCATGCAGTGTCAATGATTTTATATGAAAGTTATGAAATGAATATTGTTTTCCAACTTTACATAAAATGACGATGTTTGAACGCGATTTATTAGAAGAACTGGTCAACACTAACTTGTCGGCGCCAGACGTCCCTTTTTTCAACCTTTTCAGTATCTAGTCAGCTTCCCGTCCTCGGTTCTGTGTGACCGGAACTTGGTCTCGATGTCCTTGGCTGTACACAGAAAATACAGGAAATATTAAATATGGATTGCTGAAATATGAAAGTATTCATTATTCAATAAAGTATAGAAACAGCAATAAAATTGCAAACTATCTCAGTATAGCATGTATTATATTTACTAACAAAAAATGAAACAAACTTACGAGTCTTGGCCATATCGAGCTCCTTGCAAAATTGCTCAATGAGCTGCATCTTCACCTCCTTGTTCCTGTAGTTAGGGTGTCGTAGAATAGGGGGTGGGCTTCGTAGAAATCGGTTATCGCCTCTTCTACTTTGGAAGTATGGCCGTTTCGTCCCTCGTGTCCCCCTCCCCTTCTTCATGTACATCACCGTCTCGCCGGTCAGCCTCAGACCCTGCCTCGGGCTGCTCTTCTGCGGTCCTTCTTCTTTTCCCCTTCGACTTCTTTGGCGGCATTCTCCAATTTGTCAAAAACACGTCCAAGCTTCAGGAAGTCCTCAGAAATAAACATCACATCTATATATACTCGAGGCGCGGACGCCGGGCGGATGCCCGACATCAATCGCCAGTCGCCCGGACGGCGTCCTGGCGGTGCCCGCAAGGAGGCCTACAGATATGTTCATTGATCGGCCACTACGATCCAATGTTCCACGGGCACCGCATGGGCCCCGTCTAATATGTGAGAGCACACGTGGCAGACATAAAATTCGCCCGATTCATCCACGGGCTGTAAATCCCCCGTCGACTCCTGCGATTAGAAAAATCGCGCGGACGCCGGTTGATATGTGAGGGCCGCGATAGTATGGACATTTCCATAATAATCAAATCACGATATAATTGTAATGAATTTATATCACAGAACTAAATGTTAATATTACACCAAAATATAGCCGAATAAAAACAATGTGGAAATGTCCACCCTCGCCAAATAAAAATAGAATAGTATTGTATATTACAGACTTAGGCGATAGTATATAACTGTATGATTTACGGTTGGACACTTCGATTTAAGGCCTCGCGGCAGGCGGAGAGTGACGTAAATCGAAGTTTCCAACCGTAAATCCGCTGAGTATCTCCCCAAGTTAAATGTAATTCCAATACATTTATCTCCATTCTAATGCACGACCATCATTTCCGACTCATTTTCCTGGTTTATGAACGAAATACCAACTCATTTGGGCATCCCCATTATAACCCTCAATATGTTGGCAGATTTAAACCTGGTCGGCAACCGTGACAACTTCCATTGAAACATAATACTCGAAATTAAATAATGCGAAACACATAATATTTTTTTGTATTTTGTATCTGTATCTAAACCCATGAAGATTTGTGCAACAATTTAAGATTTTATATTTCATCTATATATTTTAACCATCCACAAATTATTAGTTTATCTATGGTTCAACATTACTTTAAATTTTAGAATAACTGTTCAATGGCCTACATTATTGGGAATTCCCAGTCAACGTGAGAACAAAATGCCGACATCGCGGATGCTTGCTTTTCAATCTTGACATTTTAGAGTTTTATAAGTGAATCATTGAATTATTGCAATAGTTATAATTGTGTATATATTCACAGTGCGATTTTGGAAATTATATGGCGATGGATTTTCGTAAGCTGCTGGGTCGTAGGCTGTACAAGGATGTGATGTTCAACCATTTGATGGTGATTATCGATATAGCCAGCGCAGTGGCATGGCATCACATGACTTTGAGGCTGGGTAGATAACAACTGTTGAGTGGATGCACGGTTGGGAGTGCTCTGAGACTCGTCTTCTTGATTAGCTCCAGCATTTTGCAGAATGGCCGAATACTGACGTTTTCCGAACAATCTCTAGTGTATGACTTCACAGAACTTTCGTGCTTTGAAATTTGCATGGTAGATCTGGTGTCTACTCCAGCATGAGAAAGCAGGGTGATTCTTGTTGCACGGACGCTATGGTTGTTCTAGTCTTTGCTAACTTTTGCATCTTTTGAAATATTTTTCATCATGTCGTTTAATGTCCCTGAACTTACTGGACGCACAAAACATGCACACAATACTAACAATGTGAGGTAAATACTCATATTAAACTAAATCCCGGGCTGTAAACTGCAAATATATTGACGATTCTGAGGATTTTCAGAATTTTACTCAAGATAACCAAGATGATAAAATCAACTGCTTGATCGTTGCCTGTGCATTTAACTGTATTACCATGCTCTGCAGATCTATTGGGAAATATTAAGATTTTCAGTACCATGGCATACACTTGAATATTAAATATGCATATGAAATATGCCATACTTATCAGAACATGATTTTACTTTTATTGAAATTTGAAAGTCTACCATGATAAAAGTGGTGGGATTGGGTATTATTTTCTTCGAATTTTCTTATTGATTTAATGTAATGCACAGTGAATTGGGTAATTCCCCTTTTCGTAATTTTCTTAGTGCCATTTGCCAATCACGCGTTTTTTTTGCCTGCGCTCACCATAATGATCATATGAAGGTCAGAGGTATACAGCCACTGGACTCTACTATCGTTTGTTTTATTTTTGTTATTCGCATATTACACGTATAGTGGACAATCCAAACCTGGAATTTGTTTTTTGTCTGTTTTCATGACCAATAGAGATCATTATCATTATCGCACTCATGCAATTTTATAGAAATCTAGATCATACACGTATTTATTTATTTCTAGAATAGCCTATTAAGTAATCGTTCATGAGTATTATATTTTATTCCAGAACGATAAGTGCATGCGACTGCAGATTGCATTCATATATATAAATGTGTAAAATATTCCTGTTTGTTACTGCTATACCACGTATTGAATTGTTATCGAAGACGCATTAGTGCATACAAACTGTCACAAAGTTTCACATCGTGTATCGTATGACATATACAGTAAATAATATGACATACAACCAACATTAATACATAGGTGTACAATACATGCGTCTACGGTGTGCTATCAATTCATATTTTTATGCCACCGGATTTCGAAGAAACGGATGGCATATAGTGTTTGGACCGTCCGTCCGTATGTCCGTCTGTCCGTCCGTCTGTCCGTCTGTCCGTCTGTCTGTCTGTCTGTCCGTCCGTCCGTCACACTTTTCGGTTAACCAATTTGTCACAGTTTCTCAAATATGCTGCAGGTGGCATCCGCGTTCGATAGACGCATTTCTTGTTTTTTTATAATATGCAGCATGCTAGAGATCTCCAATTTTCTGATACCGCTCGAAATATATACAACATAAATTATTGACATACGGACTGATTTTACAATATGTACTACTTTTAGATTGCTTTTCCTGCTTTCGACATATAAATTACATAACCTGCACTTGATTGATCCCATTGTAAATAAATTTACAATACAATAGAACATTATTAGTTTTGATAGAGTAAAATTAATCACATTGTGTTCGATGAAATTTACAAACCTATTTGTACCACTAAATGATACAAAATAGTGAAATTGTCTCGGGTATTTCGGTAACCTCAGGCACAAATGATAATCAGTAGACAAAGTCTAAGTATGCAAAACGAATATCAGCTGCGTAAATATATAGCAATTTCATTGTTGTGGGATGGCATATATGTATCATGTAAACTAGTATATTGTTATATATCAATGATATTATGACTAATTTGCATATATATTTGCCAATAAATGTAAGAAAAGATTGGCGCGGTGGTTTTTAAATACTCCACTCGACCTATATTATTAGATTCTACTAAAAAATATATATGCCCACGACTTCCCCACGCGAACTATTGTCACGACAATTTACGACTGACTATAATCACGACACATAAACTTCAAATTACCTTTCATACTTTTGATCATTTGTTTAATAGTTATTATCAATACTACTAGGCCGATAGCCACCATACTTGCACCATTTGGACATACACATGATCCAGGGGTATGTATCACAAGTCACTGCCAAACCGATTACATTCAACGAACATTGGCCGACTTTTGGTGGAAAATGCTGCTGTCATTACTAATAGGCTACCAATAGTCTAGCCATACTGTTATCCAACAGGTCGTGTTCAATACATTTGAATTAGAGAAGTTTAAACTATTCATGACTGTAGTTAGCTGGTGTGGTAGGCCATATATGCTTCTTGGGTTTAAGGATATCCATATATAGTTTCCAATGTAATATCTATGGTGAAGTATCAACGCAGGTATGTACCACTTTGTATATATATCTACCTTAGATCAGGAAGTCTGTATGTGCATTCATATTTTACGTACTCGACTGCAAACACGATCATAAACGGAGGTATGTGCAGCAGCGTGGACGCGCGCAGCGAGCGCTTGCCAATTAAACTGTGCGCCTGCTAAACCACGGCGAGCGCTCGCTGTAAATTCAAACTACAACAATAACAAAAATCAATGTACTGAAAGTGCTTCCACCAGAGTATGAAATATTACTTCCATAAAATGCGAAAATATATGCGTATTATTAATGTTGGGTCGATACTACGATATCACGATACTTCAATGGCCATAGTACGATAGCACGATACTACAATGGCCATAGTACGACAGCACGATACTACAATGGCCATAGTACGACAGCACGATACTACAATGGCCATATTACGACAGCATGATACTACAATGGCCATAGTACGACAGCACGATACTACAATGGACATAGTACGATAGCACGATACTACAATGGCCATAGTACGACAGCTCGATACTACAATGGCCATATTACGATATCACGATACTACAATGGCTATTCCGCTATAGCACGATACTATAATGACCATACTACGATATCACGATACTACAATGGCCATTGTACGATAGCACGATACTACAATGGCCATTGTCGATAGGACGATGGTGATAGTATTATAGCACAATGACGATGCTATGGTAGCACGATACTACGATGGCGATTCTTCGATACCACGATGGTGATAGTACGAATGTAGTATAATACTATTGTCATTGTATTATGGTCATCTAAATTAAGCCTTGTTATTGATACCTGATTTACATACATGTGTATACATGATAAATACACATATAAGTATAATTACTCGCGTATGCAAATACGGGCCATGAACGCATTTGCATAGGTATATAAATTTACGTATGGAGTAAATTTGCATCAAGTCTGGAGGTAGTGCAAAAGTAAATTGTGCTATGCAAATCTGGGTCATGAACGCACACTGTAGTAAATACATGTAGTAATTTAAGCCTGTGGCAAAACTTACCTCTATTCTTGGAAAATATATAAATTTTCTACAATACTCTATAAAACATAAAATGAATACGGGGTGGTATGCGTTGTCTATGTACAATGAACGTGTGTGGAATAAGTATGTGTAAGCTCAAAATACATTAAATAACTATCTACTTAAGTAGCTAGATAAAAACAATGTATACCAGCTATGTACATTTTCAGCAATTTCATTGTTGTGGGATGGTATATATGTATCATGTAAACGAGTATAGTGTTATATATGAATGATATAATGACGTCATAACTAATTTGCTTATATTTGTGCCAATGAATGTGAGAAAAAATGGCGCGGTGGTTTAAAATACTCCCCTCGACCTAGCGAAGTTTAAACCATTCAGGACTATTGTTAGCTAGTGTTGCTCGCACCAGCCGGTATTAGCTTCTTGTGTTCAAGGTTATCCATATATACATGTAGTTTCCAATGTAATATATATGATGAAGTATCAACCCCCATCGATCACTGTATCCTTTAATTAAAGGTATTAAAGCGGGAAATGTACAAAGTCCTTTGTTAACTTTTCAACGATGATTGTGCAGACATCATGAACGCAGTACCATAAAGTACATTTGGAAACGCCAAAGAGGTTTCCTACCGATATTCCGCTGACGATGCAAGCCAGTATGCTTCAATGCCAACTGCGCGGTCGGTGTCCAAAGGTTTATTCCCCAGCTGTTGTCGGCAGTTTTGAGTGTTGGCTCCAACTAGTCGAACAAAAACACAAAATGTTTAATGTTTCTTTGCGCATTCGAATATTTTCGAGCCACTGACCGTCATTACACCATACTCTTGACTTTGGTTTACTAGCTATACGTTTTGTCTTGTAAGTCCCAGAAGTAAACCAGTGCTGATAATATATGGCATTTGTCTTCTAAGCCGTAGCTGTCTATCCATCTTGAGATGCTGCACGTTTGAACTTCTGTTGGCGAATTTACATTCGTAATCTATTTTTTCAGGTGAACGTAATGTCAATTTGCTTTTACATATGGGAGTAAATTTGCAATTTTACACAGTGAGTAAATATGGGCACATGCACAATGTAGTATCGTACTTTCGTCATCATGCAATCGTAGTATCGTGATAATGCCTTCCGGATGGACATGCGCATTCGCGTCTAAGGTCATAATAAAATAAAGTACCATGGTTTTCATGACATATCTGAATGTTTATTGTGAAATGCATTTTTCAGCAAAACATTAACGGTCAGATAGTGTGGAGGTTTCACATTAGATGCCCTGTCAATTCTCGAGTTGTTCTTTACACATTCTTGAATTTTATATAAAACTACCTCGCTGTCCGGCTCGCGGACGCTCGCTGGCGCTTGTGAATATATGTGCATGGAGTTGACCGGAAATGGCTGTAATTCGGTGCGAGTAGGTACTGGTAAATACTACATTTGTAATCTGTCTACGGTTCATGAACATGGCACGAGAACATTTGTGGAGGTGTCTTAATATTGGCACTTTGATAATGTTGGTGTTTTATGCGTTATTTCGGTATATCTGGTGGTTTGGGTGCATTATTACCAACATACAATTTACGTCACCTCCCTCGAGTTACACGTATAAGTACGGTAATTTTCAAGTTGAGAAACGGAGCATCTACCCGCGTACGTATTTAACAAATACAACCAGTATTTGTTAACCGATAACCATAAAACCGGTCCCAGATCGTTCTCTTAGCTTAATGTATTGGACCTGAACCACCAATGAAAGTCAAACATTTATATATCGTCTGGAAGACGTCAACTATTCTCAGATAGATGCTCGAGCTCTCAAGCGACGAAATTTGGTAGCACACTGTGTTTACAACTGTACAGCGCGACGGTCATTGGCTGACACAGTGACGGGATATGTCGTAGTGGATTTTAACATATCGCGGGAAATGGCTATCCAATCATATGGCGCGCCACGTGTGTAATACCCGTTTTCAGGGCTCGCCAAAAAGTCTCGCAATTGTATGGATTTTAATGTCTTAAATGTTTTAACATATAAATGTAGTTCACGTATTCGATCGGCATCAGCATATTTATATATGTCTCCTGAATCGATAGAACCAGACTTTGGAGCTTGCTTTCGGAATTATTTCCTTTGAGTATTTTGACAGTATAAAGGGGGTCCGAAAGTTTGGAACGGTGAAACGTGTAGATTATTGACGATTTATGTCGTGTGTAATGAGTGAGTATTAGTAGTTGCAGAAAATTACGTAAATTACCCCCAAAAAAAACAAATCCACCCGAATCATCCCAAAATCCACCTAAATACCCATATAACACAAACATACTGAGCATATGTCCAAACACCTGTGGTCGATCATTGGCCAGTAAACAATGGGAGCTACCTCACTGAAAATCAATAATGTTCGTCCTTTTCCCAGGATAAGCATGTGTACAGAATTTGGTTAAAGGTGCATGCCCACTCAGTAGACACAAACTGTTATTTATAGGAATTAAATAAGTGTATAATTGTGTCACTATTCCACCAGTTTTCATATACAAATGAAGATGTTATTTTTTTAATTATGTACACTAATTAAATGCGTCACCTGAACAAATAATATTTTCGGCAGATTATAAAGTATGAACATTGAACATCAAAATATAAATACAGATAATAAATAGTAATGTCCGCTAACATGTTAAGGAAACACGGTTGTCGCCCCTGATATCAGTGTGGACATTTTCGTCTGATATAAAATGCATAATAATGACAATCAATACATGGGGTAATGATGAATGAATGTGTATTTTGCCAGAAAATGTCATATCTACAGAATATATAAACTAACTGTCTCCTTATATTATAACCTGGCATGTGTGCCTACTGAGTGGGCATATATCTTTAAGATGCGGCAAAACAGTATATTGCATTGACAAAGATATATGGAAGGTGAACATTACAACTGGCTGCTGAGGGGAGATCAATAGGTGAGCATTCTTTGACATGCCATGATAAACATGTATGCCAAATGCGTGCAGATGTGTCGAGTAGAGCATGAGTTATAGCTTGGACAATGATATAAAATACGAAAATTAAAACGAGTTATCAGAAGACAACGATGCACGCCTGATGGTGGTTTAGTTTAAATGGATATCAAGCAGCTACGTAAATAGAACTTTCCCCAATGTTAAGGCTGCTTACCATTTGTTAAAATGAGAATTCAGTAACGACTGTGCAACAGTAAGAACAATACACATTGCAGTAAGTATATCTGTATTACCATACATACTGTATCGAATCAAGTGACTTATAAGCAATTATCTCAGCGTATTGTGTCTCTTGTCTACTTGCCTACTATGCGAGTAAATAAAGCTTAGCTTGTGGCAGGTATTCTTCCAATAAAATACAGTGCATCAGTTTCACAGTTTACATATTGAAAACAAAATATTATTTTGTGAGTGATGGTACAAAATCTCAGATATCTATATTTGTGTGTAGTCGGCCGATATAATATTTATAGGACGTTGTTGTTATATAAATATCTGGGACGTATTACACCAAATTTTATTAGATTGTCTGCCAAATTATTTGCTGTATGTGTCAAACGCTCCAAGTGGTGAAACTGTCCGATAGCATGTACACACTATAATGGGGGATATTTCAAATCAATGCTCTGTATAATATATACTAAGACTTTATATATATATTTAGTCACATGTATGATGCTACTACTTTTGAAACAAAATGTCATATTCTATAAAGTCAGTACCATGGTGTACTGCAAGTCAGATATCTGTATTTTGCCAATATTCTCAAAATATGCAGCAAATGAGTATGACGTGTGTTCATATCCTATATACTGCACTATACTAGATGTCAATACACATGGCCATAGTTACTGTCCCCATTCGAAGCTTTAGTGTAGTATGCGTACATGCATATTGGAATAGTAAGTAATAATATAGTACAGTATTTGGGAGTATACGGTATGTATTGTTTGGTCTGCCGGGTCAAAGTGACACACTGTGCCCGTTTCTGTGTATGAGGGTATTTACAACGGCGATTCGCGTTGGTAAAAACTTTTTAAAGGCGTACTAATAAGACTCAATTGTGATGTTTGTGCACCATCTGGGGAATACTATGCATTAAAGGTAGCGACGCTCAAGGGTGTCACGTGACCCACGTGACCGGTATCTCATGAATATTCATAACTGGAAATTTACAGCCCAGATTTACTCCCGTTTTATTTCGGTCAGATATAGTATATTGACGGTGGAACAGGGAATCAAAATTGCAAGCATGTTGAAGAGAAGTGATGTAAGGTCAAGGAAATTGGGAAATCTCACATGAGATCGCTAAATATATACGATTACGAAGACTTTGAAAAACATAATTGCAGAAATAATAGGTATTGCAGACGATTTCACTTCATTTCCATAGAACGCCTATATTCTCGTGAATAGTTACAGGCGTTCTATAATTACAATCGGTCGATGGGCCGAATGGGGTTCGCTGCGGGAAACTTCGTAACATGAAAGTGTGCCAATACCAACAAGCTATATGTTAGTTCAATATTGAAACATGCTAACACCTGTAAACATTGATAGGTTATATTAAAATAATAATACGCATGTAATTTGCAAAAAAAATAGCTTCCCAATGAAATTTAGTTTAAATAGATTATCCCGTATGGAGCCTCATTTAGAACGTCTGGTACATAAAGAGTCAATATTTGAACCTTTTTACTAAACGCCATAGTGTCATGTGTCCAATTTATTGGACACAGGACACTTTTTTTTAATGTAATGTACCAACCAATAACAAATTTACGTTTAAAAAGTCAGCTATTTGTTGTTAAATGCGATTGTATTTTCATTGTGACGTCATACTATCTTTCGTGTCCTGCCATTACACGTACTGCTTCAAGACATCTTGAAATTATTGCTGTCTTCATTGTTGATAAGCTCTAAATACGGAAATACAGATACTCATTGTGTACTCGACGATTTGTGAATGCTACAGACGTACATTTCTGCAAATTTGCTAAAGTTGAGAGGACAATACGGCGACAGCCATGGCCCAAGACGCATCAATAATTGACCTACATTTTACATAAGTCTACTAGGCTTCCAGACACGAAACATTCATTTCAGGTAAGAATTATTTCTTTATTACTGTTGACCAATATTTGAATCGTGCTGACTTCGACAGCACTTATACCACAGGGCTACTAAAATAATTCCATTGTATTCAATCTAACATGAATTCAAGTGGGTGGGGGATATTCAACATTGCCTGTGCATATGCCGAGTCATTGGTTTTCGCGACCAATGTTGTTTCCACAATTGTTGTTTAAATAGCTAATTTCTAATTTATGGTGCATCTCGGACTCTGTGTGTTTGTGGCACCTCGATACTTATAGATTCACTTTGAATATATGTTTTCAGTCCAACAAGTCAATTCATTATATATTTAGGCTATTATCTGTTATCTATTCACTATTGTCTATATAGGCTTTTAGCCACTTAAAAAAGACACTACTTTCATTCCCCCCCCCCTTCCGAGAGTCAAATGTGTTTAAAAAAACTGTAACAACAGTGATGAAATAAGTAAAAAATTGAGGTGTGCGAATCCAGGTACACTGCATGCATTTGCACAGCGGTGTCTTTTCCCCGAAATATCATGAATATAGGCCGGTGCAGTATTTCTGTTAAGTAAGTGTACCCAGCTTCGCACCGTGTATGTGGCTTTGCACACACCAATATTTCACATGTCTGATTATTCATGTTGTTTTCTTAAGACAAGTGTTTTCAGAAATTCACGTGTTTACACGATTTAGAAAACTATAACAACAGTGACCAAACAAGTACAAAAATTGAAGTGCAGTATTTGTATTAAGTATTTGCAGTGGGTGGGCTTCTTAAAATTTATTTGTACACAGGGTACCCATGTTTGGTCTGGGGTGGTGATGAGGGACTTCTTTGCTTCATTGGGTGTGACCTCACAAAATATGGGCGGGGGTGGAAACTGTATGTTTGTTGGGATTACAATCGTGTCTGTTAATTCTGCGCACCTAATAATAATTTTCGTGAAAATGTCCATATTCCGTCTAAATTCCCTGAACATTCAAGGCAGTTCTTAGTCGAGATAATCACGGCTAAACAGATGGCTTTTACTATTTCATCTGTCGTCTATTATCTGTATCCGCCTAGCGGAGACCCAGCCAAATTTGATCAAAATATCAGTCCATTTTGTCCTTGAGTTTTGCGAATAATACGGGAATAAAATGATAACCAATGTCGGTATATTTGCATGTGTATTATTGGTTTATGAAGCTTTTTTTAACAGATCTGTTGTTGATATCTTTTCATTTAGTAAGCAGGACCACTAAACATTTTGACCATGTTCTGAATAACTTTTTACCAAACTATCGGAATGGGATAAAATTGTGACTTAGTATACCGTTAATCAGCTGATTTATTCCAAAATCAACATCATTTATTCTGACGTAAGCTGGGCAAAACATTACGTGAATTGTGCATTAGCCGGTGCGCAGACTTAGCCGAAATGACATTTTTTATATGCAGATCAGAATGTCAGTTTTCATTGGTTTGATACATGTACAGATATGTATGTCAGTGATTCTATATTTTATGTACATCTGGTGTCCCGGTGTAATTTACTGACAAATCACACAATTTATAAGGACATTGTTTTTTTTCTGTAAAGAAACTATGTATAATACCAATCCATTAAGAAAACAGTATTTACAATTCTTGTTATGTGTGTTTAGTTATTATTTTCTGTTGTTGGCATATGTATGGTGCACCAAATGGGCATGTCCCGATCATCAATCAGCACAGTTCACAAGTCCGTAATTCTCAAATCTTGTCAATTTGTACTTTACTATACATTGCATCTGAATTAAAATAGTTTAACATTGACATTAAACTTATTCTGCAATAATTTGCCTTTTGTTGTCAAAAAAACTGACGTTAATGTATCTGTCCCGCGAAATCGAATCATTACCGTTACGCTGAAAAAAAATGTAAAATCAGAGTAACCTCCCTTTCCTACTCTCAGCTACTAATGCAATGAACACTGTTTATGGGTGCCCGATTTATAAATAAACACGGTGGTAACACAACTTAAGTCATTGCCGAGAACGAGACCGGTCTGTATTCGGAATTTTAAGGTTACACATTACATGCATCATTACCGTTCACGGTTTATACACGTCCATATGTATGTAGGTCGACTGAAACCAAAATTGGTAGATATACACACTTACAACGTTGTCTTTGCATATTCTACCTTCATGATACGTTGTATACTGAGGGGTGAAAAATGGGAGTTTTTAAAGAAAAATCATTACCGTTACGGTCATTTCCGTTACAAAATTGTGTAACGGTAATGACGATCGTGTAACGGCAATGATAAATTACCATACTAACCAGTCAGTTGATGCGTCAATTAGATATAAACCAGGTCCCATCAGTTGTCGGTCAGTAATGGCACATTTATTCAGACCTACAACATTTATATATCAGGATTTAATTAGTAAAAGCTCTGAAACAACAAAAAACAGACACAGCTTGCAAGGAGTGTGGGTTTCTATTGGCAATCACATTAAAAGTAAATACTAACTTGAAGTTATATTGTACAGCATATTCAAAGTATAAATATGTTATATGTTATATATGCTGTATTAGTATTTTAAATAAATGGAAAGTCATTACCGTTACGTTTTGTCATTACCGTTACATAATCATTGCCGTTACGCCCATATTTTTGGAGGCTGTGCTATTAATTGTATCCCCCGGACTCCGTGGATTTGACAGCGCGCCGCGTCCGCGTCCGCCGCAGACACTTCTTGTCCGGAGCATAACTCGAACACCCTTTGGAATATTTTCATGAAACTTCACACATGCATAGACCACGACCCGAAGGTGTGTCACACACAAGAATGACAACTCTTGCATAGCTAATTTTTGAGTTATCTCCCTTTTTTGTTTCTCGCACTGATTTCGTGTCCGGAGCATAACTCCACCACCCTTTGGAATATTTTCATGAAACTTTTAAATTACATGCATAGACCAGACCCGAAGGTGTGTCGCACAAGAATGACAACTCTTGCATAGCTAATTTTTTAGTTATCTCCCTTTTTTTGTTTTGCGCACTGATTGACCATAACTCGACCACCCTTTGGAATATTTTTATGAAACTTAACACATTCAATTAGACCACGAACCGAAGGTGTGTCGTGCACAAGAATGACAACTCTTGCATAGCTAATTTTTTAGTTATCTCCCTTTTTTGTTTTCGCTCACTGATTTCCCTGTCCGGAGCATAACTCGACCACCCTTTGGAATATTTTCATGAAACTTCACATGCATAGACCACGACCCGGAGGTGTGTCGCGCACAAGAATGACAACTCTTGCGTAGCTAATAATTTAAGTTATCTCCCCTTTTTGTTGTGCGCACTCTACAAACTGGACAATAATGCATGAAGACCTATTTCTCGTCTGCTCTGTACACCTTTTCTCGTGTGCTCTGTACACCTTACCTGTAGAGAGAACAATAGAAACTGGGAGAACCATGTGCTAGCATGGGCTAGCATGTGCAGATGTCCAGTGCTTGACCACTGCTGACCAGGTAATTTATACAGGTAAATCACTACATTGGGTACTGTGTTGAAAATATTGTGGCATTATGTGGACCTGTGCAGATTTTTGTAGATAAATATAGGACTATTAAAAAAAAATCTGGTCTCCAATAGCAAGCATTATTATTTTTTTAATTTTTTTTTTAATTTTTTTTTTTTTCAATTTTTTTCATTTTTTCTTCTTTTTTTCTTTTTTCTTTTTCTGTTTTTTTTTTTTCATTTTTTTTTTTTTTTTCTGTTTTTTTTTTCAAATTATTTTTCAATTTTTGTCTAGTAGCATAAAGTCGTAAGTGCTTTATACAGACTATTCACCTGTGCATGTGCTAGCATGTGCAACTGACCACTGACCACTTACAGGTAATTTATACAGGTAAATGATTATATTACATTTCCGTAAACTGTGTTGAAAATATTGTGGCATTATGTGGACCTGTGCAGATATATGTAGATAAATATAGGACTATTAAAAAAAAATTCTGTGCTCCAGTAGCAAGCATTATTATTTTTAAACTTTTTTTTCCATTTTTTTTTTTTATTTTTTTTTTTCATTTTTTTTTTCAAATTATTTTTCAATTTTTTTGTCTAGTAGCATAAGGTGGTAAGTGCTATATACAGACTATTCACCTGTGCATGTGCTAGCATGTGCAACTGACCACTGACAACTTACAGGTAATTTATACAGGTAAATGATTATATTACATTTCCGTAAACTGTGTTGAAAATATTGTGGGAATATGTGGACCTGTGTATATATGATATGTAGATAAATATAGGACTATTAAAAAACATTCTGGGCTCCAGTAGGGAGCATTATTCTTTTTCTTTTTTTTAATTTAATTTTTTTTTTATTTTTTTTTCCATTTTTTTTTTACATTCTTTTTCAATTTTTTAACTGACCACTAACTTATTACAGGTAATTTATACAGGTACATTATTACATTTCCGTAAACTGTGTTGACAATATTGTGGCAGTATGTGGACCTGTGCAGATATATGTAGATAAATATAGGACTATTAACAAAAATTCTGGGCTCAGTAGCGAGCATTATTTAAAAAAAAAAAAATTGTATATTACGGCATTTCCGTAAACTGTGTGAAAATATTGTGGCATTATGTGGACCTGTGCAGATATATGTAGATAAATATAGGACTATTAAAAAAAATTCTGGGCTCCAGTAGCAAGTATTATTATTTTTATTTTTCATTTTTACTTTTTTTTCAATTTTTTTTTAATTTTTTTTTTTTAACATTCATTTTTAAATTTTTTAACTGACCACTAACTTATTACAGGTAATTTATACAGCTAAATTATTACATTTACCTAAACTCTGTTGACAATATTGTGGCAGTATGTGGACCTGTGCAGATATATGTAGATAAATATAGGACTATTAAAAAAAATTCTCGGCTCCAGTAGCGAGCATTATTTTTTTTATTTACGTTCTATATTACATTTCCGTCAACTGTGTTGAAAATATTGTGGCATTATGTGCACCTGTGCAGATATATGTACATAAATATAGGACTATTAACAAGTAATTCTGCGCTCCAGTAGCTTCACACATGCATAGACCCTAAAGGTGTGTCGCGCAAGAATGACAACTCTTGCATCACTAATTGTTTAGTTATCTCCCTTTGTCCGTCACCGATTTTGTCTCCGGAGCATAACACGATCACCCTTTTTTCAAACTACAATGCCAAACACAAAATGCGTCTTTGTGTAAAAAAAAAGAAAAAAGAAAAAAAAAAAGAAGAAAAATCGGGATTTGTGAACCCCCCCCCCCCCCCCCGAATCCGCTACTGGATAATGTAAACACAATATGCACAATAGAATGGATTATCAAACGGAACGTTTAATAATTTGATGGGTCAATCGCGTGTTTGTTGTTACAAGATGTACCAGTTCGTCCGAAAATCACCAGTTTGTCTGGCGTATGTAGTTAGGCAACGGCCCACGGTCAGCATAGCTCGGCTTATAACAGCAGTCCCCATGCCACGCTCGCTATAACTTGCACATTATGATGCATGCAAATTAATCCGTTTAAATTCCCTTAAAATATCATTTATGAACTTGGATGTGCATAAATTCTGTATATTTAGTTAATACCAAACTGAATTATCATAAAAATCGGGTACGTTTAACATCGATTGGAAAAAGTTGCAAAAGGACGAAACTACGTAGGTACGAAATCGCCGAAATTGTCCGTGATATTTACAGACTTTTTCATGTTTTCTGACAATACAGTTAGCCATATTTGGTTGAAATAAACGCGTGTTTGCATGTGTTTGTTTGTCTGGTTGAGAGTATTCGGAGGGAGTTAACTATAGAGGGTTCATGATCAATCGCTGATAGATATATTGCCGACGTCTTTCGCCACAGTAACCTGTCAATCATGCCACTAAGGGCTGCCTTTACTTACCAGCGATTGGCTGTACTGTATAAATAACTCGGCCACGAGAATAACACGTGTTTTGAACTGACAATTATAGTAGCCAGAAGCAATGTTTGGCTAGGGGAATTATTGAAACTATCGACCCTTGACTTTTTATTGTCACAGCGGGTAGGCATGATTTTAGTGAATCGCGTAATGATGTGATGAAAATTTGGTCAAACAATCGGGTGTCATAAAACAAATTGAAATGGTATTGTAAACAGTTTAGCAGGCCTGCAATTAGCGAGATTTAGGTCACTGGGTGGGAAATGGGGATTATCTGAACGAATTTGGTCCCAGCTTTTTTTTTAGAATTTCCGATATTTTGCCGAGAATGGCCGCTAAAACGAGGATTTCGAGGCAAAATGGACGATTTTGCCTGTCCGTTGGCCGCGTTAGACAGGTTCACGCTTAATACAGGTGCATTTTAGAGTAATTTTCATTGGGGGGAAATAAAATGGCCGCTTAACGGAGGGAGACGCTTAATACAGGTGGCCGTAAGTACAGGTGCGACTGTACTTGTGTATCTGAGGAGGGGGATACCCATGCGCTTGTCGACAAGCGTCCATTTCTAGTTAAATGTAGCTTTATAACGATGTTTGGTACATGTGGTAAAACACGGCATTCTGTTAGTTGCCAAGCTATTTTGTTTTGCTTAACTTTACTGATTCATATTAAATACATGTTGTTGGGTTACCATAAATGAGAAATTCCACGACTTGCTACTAAATTTCTCTGTTTCGCACTAATAATACAATTAGCTTAACATATTCTTGACACTTTTCTAAATAGATAAATAGATGCCCCTTCAGTTGATGTTTTATGCCGTTGGAAAGAAAAAAATGTAAATGTAAAGCTATATTTACGTCATGTAAATGTACGTAACGGAAATTACATTTCTGAGACCCCTGGTCCCTTGAAGGGGAAATAAAATTTAAAAAATGACGAGAACAATTGGCTATACTATTATAAATGTAACAACTGGACTGTCACCCAATGGAATTAACACAGTTTAATGAATTATTGGTTCTACATCGAAACTAGAAAAACGACACCAATATGTACATAAAATATAGAATCACTGATGTCTCATTATTATTGAACCATGTTATTGTAGTTGCGAACAATAACTCTTGCAATCTACTCCTGTACCGTCTGTAGCAGAGTTACTATTCCATTCATACATGTAGGCTTCCTCTACATAATAGCTAATCAGATCGGATTTACACTTTAGTTGTTAATTGTGACACAATTTGTATATTTTCCATCTGAAAAAAAATATTATAAAAGTGATAACGTATGGATCACGATTTGCCTGGTTTGGCCCTCAGGTACGTTTTCATCTTTCGCTCTTTCTGTTACCTGGCAGTTGAATTGGGTTATTGCCCATTATAGAAGTAGTAAGATTATTACTGATCCTACTGCTTTTGGGAGGGGCCATGTGATTCTGGTGTGGCGAGGACCTGGCATCAGATCAGGATCATCCTGATTTCAGGGCTGAGTACATAGTTCTTTTATTGTAAATATTCATTTCTGATTTTAGGATTTTCCCCCCATTTGTACATGTACTTGAAACATGTACTTGTACAGGTAATATATGGGATTTATTATTCTAAACCCATTGACCCGGCCTTAAATGACCGCATCTGTTGATAGGCCGTTAGACCCCAACAAACAAATAAATGATATACGTAGGCTTCCTCTACAGAATAGCTAATCAGATCTGATTTACACTTTAGTTGTTAATTGTGACCTAATTTGTATATTTTCCATCTGAAAAAAAAAACTATTATAAAAGTAATACAAAACTTTACGTGGGTGGTGGTCGAGAGAACGAGACGACGTAAATCAACGGTAGTAGTTCCTCTATATAGGAATCACTATTTGCCTGGTTTGACCCTTCAGTACATTTTTATCTTTGTCTCTTTTGTTACCTGGGAGTTGAATTGGGTTATTGCCCATTATAAAAGTAGTAAGATTATTACTTATCCTACTGCTTTTGGGAGGGGCCAAGTGATTCTGGTGTAGCGAGGACCTGGTATCAGACCAGGATTATTCTGATTTCAGCACTGAATATATAGTTTTGTTATTGTAAATATTCAGTTCTGATTTTGGGATTTTCCCCCCATTTGTACATGTACGTGAAAATATACATGTACTTTTTCTTTTTATATGAAACGTGAATTGCGTCACTGATATCAGGGGCGATAACTGTGTTTCCATTAAAGGTTAATAGAAACTATATTCTGTCTGCTTAGTTTTGTTATGTGTACTATGATCGTACTTTATAATGTGTCAATAAAAATATATGTTCGGGTGACACATTTAATTGGTATAAATAATTTAAAAATGTCATGTCTCATTTGCATATCAAAATAGCCTGATACCACCGCGAGTCACTATCAGTAAAATCAATATTACTAAATGATTATATGTGTATAGTGGGCCTGCACTCGTAATTTTTAAAACTGGCGGAATACATGTACCGTAGTTACACAATTATACACTTATTTAATTCTTATAGGCAAACTGTTATGCCTACTAGATGGGACCACAGGTTGAAGTACATTGTAACGGACCGAGGTCTATAAATACATTAAATACGGTATGCCTAAAAGCGTCCATAAACGAAAAAAAAAAGCTAAAAAATTTTGTTGCTCCCTCTATAACACACACATATATACCTCGGTCCGTTACTTCAACCTGTGGATGGGACCCCAACTTTAGCTGCTACATTTAATTTGCGAACCAGATCTCTTATTCACTATTCTGCAGAGGAAGACTATGAATGGAAACGTAATTCTGCTACGGACAGTACGGTTGTAGAGTTCAAGAGTTACTGTTCACAACTATGAACAATGTGGCTTACTCGCTTACCACATTTATCCAAGTGTTGTGAGTTTGATGCCCGGGTGGGATGTAGTTCTCTAAGCACTGTTTCATGTTGGAAAGTTGCGGAGTCATTTGCTGAGTAATGGTTAATACTGGTAAGAAATTCAATAAAAGGCTAACCATGTACATAATAGTGTTTGATTGTTTGTTTCAGGGAAGCCGTCTACAGATCTTAGCCATCTGGATTATTCGTCGAGCCTCTTCAACTTCACCCTGCAGTCGAGGCAGACACCAGCAGGCTATTGAGATAGTATATGGGCGGTTTCAGAAGAAGCAGATAAGGCGGAAATTGTTTCTCATTCTGCTGTTGAAAGACAAAGGCCACCAGAAGAATCGCTGCCTGAAAACACTACTCCACCTGGGCAACAAGTTGCCAAACACTCGCGAAATGGGAACTGATCCAGTTCCTGACCTACACGAAGCAAAATATAGTGTCGCCATGACAGACTGTCATCATCTTAAGATCATCGACATCTGAAAATATAACGCTCGAGGAAGAGCTTGAGAAAGACAAGTTCAGTTTAATACAAAAAATTAACCATTTAACCGGAGTACCATCCATGCCACCGGCAGTGTTTGTGTGGTTCTTAACTCTGATTTCTGCTCTAATCATCTAATCAACCTGTTGAAAGGATGTGTCGTGAATACATGTTACTTCTTGTGTTGATGGAATTGAGAATGAATCTTATTCACACAAATCTGACTTGTGCAGTTTTAAGATTTGTCAATATTTTTTGAATCGGTGACTTATTCTTGTGGTGGACAGAATGGCATTTGTACATTTCTGATTATGTGACACTCGAAGGACTAGATATTGAAATGGTCAGAAATATATTTACTATGCTTTTACACGTATGTGGCTGTGACCTCAGTTTGAAGTAACGGACCATGGCCTATAAATACATTAAATACACCTAAGAGCATCAATAAGTGAGAGAAAAATAAGCTAAACAAAATGTATTTATTCCATGTGTGATATATGGGAGTAAATAATTTGTTTAGCCTATTTTATTTTACTTATTGATGCTTTTAGGTATATTTAATGTATTTATAGGTATTGGTCCGTTACTTTAACCGGTGGCTGTGACTGGAGAATGTTGTTTATGGGATTTGTGACCAGTGTAGCTCCTGATCAAATAGTACACTCCTGTAGCCTGATAATGATGTGGCTTGTTAGAAGCATGATGGAGATTTCATTGATGCAATGGTGAACAGTGCAGATCCTGTGCGGATATGTGTATCTACACTAGTCGCAAATCCCATAAGCCCCATTTCTCCAGTCACAGACACATATTTGGGCAAATTTAAAAATCCTACCGCCAACCTAGAGTGATTAGCATTTAAGGTATTGCATTCAATCTTTGATTCATAAATTTCTGTTTAACGTCCACAGTCTATAAAGTCTATATTTTGTTGGTTTCACATTGTTTCAGATATCTTCGCAATAAAGGATTTTACTTGAAACATCCAGAATAGACCAAAGACAAACTTTGTAGACTTTCGAAGGGAAACGAAAATTTACGAAATAATGATGTATTTTTGTGCTATTATCATGATTATAATTGAAATCAATGCCCAATGGTCAAACTTGTAACAAATTACATATGTACAATAAATTTCGACTTCGAAATTTGACTTCGAATGAAATGGTGCAATTGGTTGATATTGGTCATTTGCAGTGCATGATGTGACAAAAAACATATTGAGGCATCATCTGTAACACAGTGCCTTCAATCATGATTCATACCCAGGCATACAAAGTATGTCGAGGTGTATATAGTTTTTGTATTTTCGTCCATCCGTAAGATTTGCGTTAAAGGTTTTTGGGTACCCATTATATCTGCATGCGTAAATCGCATTGAGTTGAATCTTTATATACTTCTTTATCGTCATCCATATTTTTTATACTGTAGCACACCGATGTGGCTTTCCTGCACAAGGTCAAATTACTTAAAGTTTTCAAATATTTGCATCAAACATGTCAACATTTTTAAGTACACAATGTCTCCGCAAGTCGGGTTGACTTGAAACTTTATATATATACTTCTTTATGAAGTTAGAAGATCAATATTTTCTTTCTATAGCCCTGGTGGGTGCATGTGATGGGTAATTTAACAATCGCGATTCATCCTTACCGGAAATCCGACTGGAGACCTGGTTTGGCCCTCACATACGTCTTTGGCATTTTGTATGTGACAGTTGAATCTGGTTATATCTCTTGTGTGAGTATTACGATTATTCGTAATCCTTTTTTAGGGTTAAAGGGCCAAGTGACTTTGGTGTGGTATGTACCTGGCATCAGGTCAGGTTAATTCTAATTTCAGGGCTGACTATATTTTTCTCGATGAAATTATTCCGTTCTGATTTTGGGATTTTCCCCCCAATGCAGCAGGTTAATACAGGATCGAACCCGTTTGCCCAGCCTTATATGACCTGAGCTGTTGATAGGCCGTTAAACACCAATAAACAAACAAACAACTTTGGCATTTGGTATCCGACAGTTATATCCTTTATGTGAGTATTAGACCATAGCTGTTGATAGGCCGTTAAACACCATTAAACAAACATTCTATACGGCTTTCATGCACACGGTGAAGGTGAAATTACTTTGAAACTTGCGTTAAATGTTTTGAAATATATGCGTTAAAGTAAACATATATTTGTCTATCAACAATCAACATCCATATTTTCATTTTATAGCCCACGCATGCGACTTTCATGCCCAAGGTCAAGGTCAAATTGTGTTAAATGTTTTGAAATATTTGCATTAAAGTTTTAAGTACACAATTTATCTGCAACCGTATGTTAGATCGACTGGAAATGTCACATACTTCTTTATCAACATATTTTCATTCTATATCTGACCTAAGCGGCTTTCATGCCAAATGTCAAGGCCAAATGACTTTGCTGCGGCCGAGGGTATGTGTGAGACCCCGCTCACCGCTCACTTGCTATAGTCCTTAAAAGCAAGAATAACATATCTTACCATACTGATTTCTTTTGTTTTTTTCGGATACATATACTGATTTTGTGTCCCAAGCATAACTGGAATTCCTTTTTGTATATTTATCACAACTCTTGCCTCATAATAATATTCCAGTGTTCTCCCTTTGTTTTTTCACGCATTGATTTTGTATCTGGCACATGGCGAAGGTATCGTGGGTATTGTCAAAATCGGATGATACATCATACAAGATGGCCGCCGACAGGTCATCCTTTAATTATAGATTTCGTCTTCTTCTCATGTACCGTTTGGCCGACGCTGGTCAGACTTCACAGTTGTGGTGCGTGGGTGAAGCATTTTCATATTTGTTCAAATGGAGGTTGTCGCATAATCCAAGATGGCCGTCGTAGAAAATTTGGTAAAATTCTTAAAAAAATCATATCAACCATGTTAATTTTACATTATTATTATTTTTACATCAAGCTTGAATTGCCACTTTGATATCAAGGGCGATAACATTGACTCTTTAAAATGTTAATGGAAACAACTATTTATTCTCTCTATTTATCTTTTGATGTGCAATGATCATATTTTGTAACAAGTCAATACAAATATTTATTCAGGTGACACATTTAGTTGATATAAATAATTTAAAAATGACCTGCCTCATTTACAATCAAAATAGCACGATGATACAACCTATCAGTAAACCTAAGATTACTAAGTGAATATTTCTGTGTAGCCGGCACTCGTATTTTTTAAAACTGTTGGAATAGTTACACAATTATACTTATTTAATATTTACTTCCTGTAAAGAACACTTTGTGCCAAACAGATGGGACCCCAATTCAAATCATGATTTGCAACTTTGCTGAAGGATGTCTGGCACCCAGTCATTAAGTGCAAAGGCACGACACGTGTCTTATCAGCTCATTCACAAACACCACATCATACAAAACACTTGTCACATGGATTCACCAGTGGGTGTGTAATTGCATCCCGTAACATTTGGTCAGGTGTGTATTTTTTTTACTTTAACCTACGTTTTCTGGGGGAAATAACTACCTGTATAATATATGTGAAAATCACTACAATGGAAGAAATTGAATGTATGTTCTCGCACCCCCTTCCAAACTCCATTCACAATTCACACCTCCTCTGTATGAATCTGGCTACTCCACTGCAGTGCAAAGTCGCAGAACAATGTTTGACATACAGCCGTTTGAATGTGTACTTGTGTGTGTGTAATATTTCTCAGACTTTTTCAAGGCAATGATTTCTGTTTCGATGTAATGTATGACCTGTCGTGAATTTCACTCACAAGTTCATATTAGTGCTTGTAGGAGTATTTGATATCCAGTATACATTTTCCACGGCTTTCACATTCTGTAAAACCGTCTGGAGTTTCGACAATGAAATGGAGAAATGACAAACATTTTCATGTGTTTGAATGTGGATTATTTCTGGCACTCATATCTTTGGCTTATAACGTCGTTCAAATTGTACTGCGTCAATTTTATCGAATTTAAGATTGCATATTTCATGACTTTCTTCAAAACGCCAGTTTTAGAAGTTGATGGTTTTAGGATTTTTAGCTCACCTGAGCGAAGCTCATGTGAGCTATTGTTACCGCAATGTGTCCGTCGTCGTCGTCGTCGTCGTCGTCGTCCGTGAACATTTTCAAACGTCTTCTCCTCGGTAACCATTGGGCCTATAGTCACCAAACTTCATGGTCATGGTCCTTAGGCAGGGGGATTACAAAATTGTTAAAATTACATCATTACGTAATCCAAGATGGCCGCCGTCTAAAAATAGCACAAATTCTTAAAAAATCTTCTTCTCAAGAACCGCCGACCGGATTTCGACAAAACTTGGTAGGACTGATCAATGTACAATGCTCTTTAAAAAAGTTGTTAAAATGGTGACCCTGGGGTCAAAAATGGGCGTGGCCCGTGGGGTCAAATTGGGGTCAAATTTTATTTTTGACCGAATATGGTGTCATGGATATATTAAATTGAAGGTATCAACGAGGCGATCACTCTGGTGCATTTTTTGTCGAAATCGGATGGTTAGGTCATCCAAGATGGCTACCGAAAGGTCAAAAGGTCGTTATTTTATTAGAGATTTCAAAATTCTTCTTCACATGAACCGCTTGGCCCATGGTAGCCAAACGTAAGAGTTATGGTCCATGGGTGAAGCCTTTTCAGATTTGTTAAAATGGAGGTCATCGCTAATCCAAGATGGCAGCCGTCTAAAAATAGCATAAATTCTTAAAAAAAATTCTTCTCATGAACCGCTAGCTGGACTTCGACGAAAATTTGGTAGGAATGATTGATGTACAATCCTCTTTCAAAGTTGTTAAAATGGTTACCCCGGGGTCAAAAATGGGCGTGGCCCGTGGGGTCAAATTTTATTTTTGACCGAATATGGTCATGTTATATATCAAATTGAATGTATCAATGAGGCGATCACTCTGGTGCATTTTTTGTCGAAATCGGATGCTTATGTCATCCATGATGGCTGCCAAAAGGTCAAAAGGTTGTTCTTTTGTTAGAGATTTCAAAATTCTTCTTCACATGAACCGCTTGGCCCATGGTGGCCAAACTTAAAAGTTATGGTCCATGGGTGAAACCTTTTCAGATTTGTTAAAATGGAGGTCGTCGCTAATCCAAGATGGCCGCCATCTAAAAATAGCACAAATTCTTAAATCTTCTTCTCATGAACCGCCGGCTGGATTTCGATGAAACTTTGTAGGAATGATTGATATACAATGCTCTTTCAAATTTGTGAAAATGGTGACCCCAGGGTCAAAAATGGGCGTGGCCCGTGGGGTCAAATTTTATTTTTGAACGAATATGCTAATGTCATATATCAAATTGAAGGTATCGATGAGGCGATTGCTCTGGTGCAATATTTGTCGGGATCGGATGATTATGTCATCCATGATGGCCGCCAAAAGGTCATTTATTCGGGATTTTTAACGTCTTTTTCTCAGAAACCACATGGCCGATGATTGCCAAACTTCATAGTAAGTTAAGATCCTTGGGTGAAGCATTTTCAGATTTGGTAAACTGAGAGTCATTGCTTAATCCAAGATGACCGCCATCTAAAAATAGCACAATTTTTTTAAAACACATGAACTCAATGTCACATTCTCTTCTGGTGTTCATGGAGTCAGGTGAGCGAATTAGGGCCATCATGGCCCTCTTGTTATATCATGCACTGCAGTGTCGATGATAAGTCGCTAGATGGCGTTGCCAAGTCGGACTGTTGTACTGTGCGGACTCACCGAAACAAACCGCCAGTGGACGCGTTACACTATGTTTGCAATGTAATCTCCCTGGGTAAGTTTATAGATCGCGGCTCAGTCAGGGTGCGACTAGATGCCGGTTTTTTTGTTAGGGGAAAGTACTAAAATTGGGAAAATTGGGCCTGCGCAATATTTAAAATTGCGCCATGTCAATTAAAGGTGGTGCAGGATGTTGAATGTAATATCTTTATAATGGAAAGACAGAGTTTAATGAAACATAACGCATTAAATGCTTAACAGGTTGCCAATTAGTATCACCTCGCCGACAGGCAAGAGCTGGTATATCGTTAGTCCATGTACTGCGTACGTATGTACGTACGCTATTAACACCTTTCATTTTTCAATAACTTGTGAATTGCTTCCACGATTTTGATATTATTTGACCATAATGTGCGTCTATGGAGCATGGTTTTGCATATGAGTAGACTCATATGACCCACGTTCGACCGCCCAAGGTCACGGAGTACTTTTTTATTATCAAGGCTGCCAGCGAGGGGATTAGCTTCGTTTAATGATGCCAGTGCGAGGGGATTAGCTTCATTAATGATGCCAGTTCTTGCATTATGGTATGGTTTGCTTTAATCTAACTATTTTCTGGTTTTGACGAAGAATCGGTTACCATGTATGTGAATAAAAATCTAAAGAACGTGAATGTATGGTGTGATACATATCATCGAACCGGTATGTCACTTCTATGGTGTGATACATATCATCGAAATCCGTCCGTTTGCTTGGAAAAGTTTCAAGAAAATTTACTGTAAAAATGACGTCACAGAATACGTCACGTCGGAAAAGCAGGTTCGGAAACCACTGATCCCATACCCTGATATCTATAACTTTACATGCTACTTGCAAACATGTAGTTGGCCTCAATAATAATAACATACACTCAAAGCGTTCTTTTATAACATGATCATTCATGTTATAATTGTTCTTGTTTAATATAGACTGATACAGACATATGTATATATTTGATACTAGTAAACTTTATTGACACATTCAAGCGGATTCATGCTTTAAAACGATGTGTTTTACCTCGCTATCAAGCCATTCATACACGGAAGTTGAAATCCAAGATGGCGGACTTGGCAATTCAGTGCTGAGCAGAATAGAAAAAAACATGTATTTTTTAACACTGGAGGCTTTGTAAGTCAAAATCATGAATATTGAAATGTATTATGATACAAATTACATTATGTGTATATAAATATTATATTGATTTTTATTTAATTAGTAAGTTATGGGACTGTTTCGTCGAGTTCACAATGTATACAATGTGGGTGGGGTAATGTTTTGAATATGTTTGGATTTTGTCATATTTAAGGTGAGTTTAAATTATATGGTCTAATAAGTAGGCTTAGAAATCACTACTCTTGACCATTTGTACTTGCTATGTAAATATTAAGTTGGGTTAAATGCATTTTTATGTTATAAAAAATAAATTACTGTGTTTCAAAGTTTGAAACATTGTTGATGTTATAAATAAATTTTTAAAATAAAAAAAAGCTTACGGATAATCATTGAAACTATTAAATAGCTTTAACTAACTAATATAACTACAATCCCACTGTCAATGCAATTAGTTATGCTAATTGTTGGATGTCACGTTAAGTACTATACTTGTCTATATTCATGGTATTTCTTAAAATAGTCTACACATTTCTTGCACATGGTAACTGGGGCGCAACTGCATGATTTCTATTGACAGCAAGTTTATCAAATGCTTTGATGTTTGGTTCCATATATGTTGCCATGACTCTGGATGCTATAAATTGTATTGTGTGATCAATTTATTGTATCTGAATATCTTGGGCTGCTTTCAAACTTTCTGGACAAGAAATTTTACAAGTCCGTCTATAGTACCTTACTTTAAAGAAAGTAAGATATCTTAGGTTTGAAACAAAATATTTTGACATGTCTTGTGTTTTTTTCAATCTCAAAGACTATAGCTTAACACCAACAAGAAATTATGCTATTTTAAGCAATTTAAAAAAATGGCTGAGCATCGCTATTAAAGGGAGGAGTTATAAACCCATATATCGTCGACCGTGTGTCGTACGCTGCGGTCAATACAAGTATCGTCATTACGAACATAACCATGAATGATGGTAGTACTGCGGTGGTCGGTACTGAAAACCTAATGGAAGGACTGAACACAATGCATGTACGAAGTAAGTACAGCGGGAAATATCATTATTCTTCAGCAATCCAAGTAAAGATATAATAGCATTACAGACCGTCCATACACCCGCGTAGTGATCTCCAACCTAGCCGGACAGCACCGTGGTTGAAACTTACATGTAAAATAATACGACAACACGATAACATTACAGTCCGCCCATGTACCCCGGTGATCACAAACCTACAGCCGGGTGGCACCGTGGTGGGAACTGAAGGCCGGCCCCTGGTACTAACATGTGCATTATTCCGTGAAAATACAATAACATTACAGTCCGCCCGCGTTTCCCCAGTGATCACAAAAACAGTCCCGGGTGGCACCTGGTGGGAACTGAAGGCTGGCCCTGGTAACGAACAGTGCATTTATTTCCGTGCACCAATACAATAACATTACAGTCCGCCCGCGTTCCTCAGTGATCACAAACCTACAGCCGGGTGGCACCGTGGTGGGAACTGAAGGCCGGCCCCTGGTACTAACATGTGCATTATTCCGCGAAAATACAATAACATTACAATCCGCCCGCGTTCCCCAGAGATCACAAAACAGCCGGGTGGCACCGTGGTGGGAACTGAAAGCCGGGCCCTGGTACCAACATGTGCATATTCCGTTCAAATGCAATAACATTACAGTCCGCCCGCGGTCCCCAGTGATCACAAACCTACAGCCGGGTGGCACCGCGGTGGGAACTTAAGGCTAGTCCCTCGTACTAACATGTGCATTATTCTGGGCAAATACAAAAACATTGCATTCCGCACACAGACACCGGCGATCAGAAACCTACAACCGGACAGCACCGTGGTGGGAACTGAAGGCCGGCCCCTGACACTGACATGTACATTAGTCTGAGGTTTTTACAATTATAACGTTACATTCTGCCCAGACACCGATAATCTCCAACCTACAGCCGGGAGGCGCCACCGTGGTGGGAACTGAAGGCCGGCCCCTGAGACGGACTTGTACATTATTGTGGGCATATACAATAACATTACAGTCCACCCACAGACCCCGGTGATCTCCAACCTACAGCCGGCCGGTACCGTGGTGGGAACTGAAGGCCGGGCCCTGACATTGACATGTGTATTATTCTGGTTATACACAATAACCTTTCAGTCCGTCCACATACCCGTGTGATCAAAAACCTACGGCCAGACAGTACCGTTGTGTGAACAGAAGACCGGCCCCTGATTTGCATTATTCTGGGTATATAAATACTGAAGGCCAGCCCCTGACATTGACATTTACATTATTGTGGGTATATTCAATAACATTACAGTCCGCCCACAGACACCGGTAATCTCCAACCTACTGCCGGACGGCGCAGTGGTGGGAACTGAAGGCCAGCCACTGACACTGACATGCACATCCCTGAGAGGCAACCCCGAGCCGACGGTAACCTGGTACCGCGGCACCACACGGTTTATGGCCCTGATCAGCTCTAACACGGGACTAATGGATGGAGATGGGTATACAGTCACCGCCTCCTACACGTTCATTCCGGTCCGGGCCAACGACGGTGGCGATTATATCTGCCAGACGTCATACACCTCACCTTCTGTAGATGTCCTGGATTCCGTCAACATGACACTACGCCTCAATTGTAAGTATTCGCCCAGTGATAGACGATCAACTCGTATCAAGTCTCATACATCATGTTTACATTTACACACGTTATTTAATATCTGATAGTAGCATCTGTCATATATATTGATGACCAATAGTGTTACGAACCTGGTATTCTGATTGCAACTATTATTTGCAACGTGGTACAAAATAATGTGAACACGTTTGAATGATAGCTACAATGAAAGCTGATTGGCTAACGGATGAAGAAAGACTTCAGCACGAGATCAATGCCGATCTTTGTAGTCACGTACATGATTTCCCTTTTGTTGTGATCCTCCATGTTGTAAATGTTTTCCAATGTGTATACAGCAGCAAATAATCAAAGCGCATGGCAACGACTCGGAGACGTTTTTCGTGACACGTCGGTATTTGTTTTCAGAAATTGTTTAGCTTTTAAGATATCTAGTTATGTGCATTGTGCATTTGGTCCACTGCCTGATGCACATCTCTTTCTATTAAGATGTTTATATTGTAGTATTTCAAATTGCTCCAATGTGTTTCAAATGTAATGTGTGCCGACAGAACCCAAATTATTTTATTTCTGATAAATTAAGACAATTTTCAGAACAGTACTCGAAATTCATGTGATTAATATTTTGCATTATGAGTATACATTATTTAAATACTTTATTAGGCTGAGTTGTTGTCTTCCATAGTGTATGCCCAACATTTGGAACAGTCATTCCCATAACACTAAATCAGGTATAATAGACTCAAGTGTTGACTTTCTTGCTTTCCATGCGGTGATGCCGTCAGATCAGTGACTATCCAGAGCATTCAATCACATACAACTCAGTGGAACAGGTTTGTGGTTCTCAATAACATTGACCCAGGTATACCCTAATGGTCATTGGCCTGCTAGTTCATATAGTGATGCCGTCACCGCCCACAGTGGAGCAGGTCGCTGTTACTCCATAACATTGAACCAGGTTAGACCCCAGTGATCATTGTCCTGCTATGTCCTGCAGTGAGGCCGTCACCGCCCATAGTGAAGCAGGTCGGTGTTTCCGAGGCGGGATCATCCGCGACGGTCCAGTGTACAACGTCCGGCTTCCGTCCCGCCACTGGTATCATCATGACATGGACATACACGGGCAGTCTGATCCCACCTGTAACGCTACCGTCAATCAGCGGTACAGACACGTACACGGCGACGTCCACACTACAGTTTCCTGTACAGAAGGCGGACAACAGAGGGAGGACTGACTGCATAGTGTCACACCCAACAACACTTGTGACACCACTCACATCATCAACTATCATTGATGTCCGTTGTAAGTATAATGTGGTAATATAACTCCACTGTACTAGTCTGTACTATGACTTGAGCACGACAGTAGGTACCGTAACTACACACTTGCACACTTGAATCAACGCTATGTCTCCTTGTATTACAGATACACCTGAGTCGGTCACGGTGACCGGTAAAAGTCCATTCACAGCCAACGGAGTGAACCATCTGACATTAACGTGTACCGTTGTGGCTGGTAACCCGACGTCGACGTCCATCAGTTGGAGACGGACGTCCAGTGCGGGTACAGTGAGTCAGCCAGCGTCTACCCAGACCACCCTGGTGTTGACGCCCACACGAGACGACGACGGCGACAACATCACATGTGTCGCCAACAACGGTGCCGGGGCGGTGACCAGTGATCCTTTCACACTGGACCTCCACTGTACGTTTGTATCGTGGTATTGCTTTGTGTTTGCAAGATATTTCTCTGTTTGCAAATTTTCATTTCCAGTTAGTTTGGATTACATATAAACATTCAGAAATTTAATATCACAGGCTCCAGAATGTAGCTGGTACTGTACATATGACATATAGACTAGCGTTTCTACTTGACATGTATTTAAATTACAAAGGATATGCAACTCTAGTCAGTTAGAAATAATTCTACGTCATGGCAAAAATGGCTAAGCATACATATTTATAATTATATTATGTGAATTATTGACATTCATCTCTATCATATACAGTGTAATAGTATAACGTGTGACATACGTATATGATGTAGCTCTCTATCATGTACCCTACAATAGTATAGCAGGTACCATGTATGACTTACTTACATGCACATCTGCATCTTATACGTTGTAGTAGTATACAGAGTAAAATATATGTCTCACTTACCCATATACACTGCGATGATATAGCGTGTAATCCAGCATATGCAATTAAGTAGCATGGTATGTGAAGCATGTGACTTATACATCCATCATACACACTGTTGCAGTAGTAGAGTATAGCATGTGATGTATATGATCTAGATCCCCTATACCGATATTTCCATTATGTAAACCATAGTAGTACAACATGAAAAGTATATGAACTAGATCCCCATCATATAAACTGTTAGTAGATGTATAGCATGTGACGAATATGACATTGATCTCCGTCATATACACTGTCGTAGTGTAGCATGTGAAGTAAATCAGCATATAATTTATATGTATATCCAGGTACAAGTAGCACAATAAAGGGGGTTGAATAAATAGTACGTATGTATATCGGAATCAGCATATTAAAATAAAGCGGTAACAGCTTAATGAAGTTGTACCATGAATAAGATATGAGACGTCAGAGGAACGGAGGGCGCGCCGACTACTGCCCTGACTTGCGCGGCCACCAATAAAATGTAGATGCCACTGTGATTACATTACAGGCAGTGCCGTGGCCTAGATCCCTAGTGGAAACGTCGCAGTAACAGAGGGCGCCCCGACTACAGCCCTGACGTGTGCAGCCACCAGTATAATGTAGATATCACCGTGGTTAAATTACAGACAGTACCTTGTTTAGACCCCATGTGGATACGTAGCCGTAACGGAGGGTGCCCCGACTACTGCCCTGACGTGTACGGCCACCAGAATAATGTAGATATCACCGTGGTTACATTACAGACAGCGCCGTGGTGTCGACCCCAGGTGGAAACGTCACAGTAACGGAGGGTGCCCCGATGACTGCCCTGACGTGTACGGCGAATAGTAAGCCGGTCGCCACTTTCACCTGGCACAAGGACGGTCAGATTACAACAGTGGCGCGTGGACCGGGTATCGGGGCCGGCAATCAGTGGACATACACGTACAATATCATGGATGTGCATCGGAGCGACGCCGGCCAGTACCGGTGTCAGGTCGATAACGGAGTTGGCTCACCGGGGATCATGGACATGGCGATGATCGTGCAATGTAAGTTACTGTAAAGCTCTGTGGAACACCCCATTCCTGCTTTCACAGGTGTCAGGCGTGCTGCACATACGCAGCAAAGAACCCATTACAAAGTATACGGACTTAAACTAAATAGTGATTTACACATGAACAATTGTAATAAAGGTGCGTGTGCTATGTATGCCATGCCAGTTACGTTGAGAGATTATCCTGGATCTATTGAGTTTGTTTTGTATTTGAAACGTATGTCAGCGAGGTGCAATGCAGCGTGACGTCTAAATAATCTACGCCGTTGCGTACTTCCAGCGGTGACGGGTAATCACCCGTTTAGAGCCAGTGGAGGAACCAATTATATGTCTAACTGTATTACAGATACTCCTGAGTCGGCCATGGTGACCGGTAATCACCCACTTTCAGACAATGGCGGGAATACAATACCCCTACCATTACTACAGCGGACAAAACACCCCCAGGCTAGGACAAAATACCCCGGGCCCATGCTGACCCCTCGATCTGGATATATGCATCTCAGTTTATAAATCCCCCACCACCTACTCGTAGACATATCTGATTTAATTGATGATTGGACAATACAAATTGGATGATAAACTGTTCAAATGTTATATTTTAAATATTGCATAAGATCAACATCATGCATTGAACCTATATTAGTCATACAATATGTTTTCTGTCATGAGCTAACATGCATATTTATTGCACCAGTTTAATACATGCCTGTACATATTATAGCGATAATCGTATGTTTACAATGTAGTCTAAACAAACACATGTATTCATATATTACAGAACGAGACAGTCATGAGTCGTAAATGTTGAATGACCGATCATGTATAATGCTCTACTACAAGAAGTAATTTAAATTGTGTGCAGTTATTTATAACATTGACACATTTTGTACTTACATTGTATATATTTCCCTTACACTAACTGTGCATGCTCCTGGCAGATGTTTTTGAACACCTTGAATATGAAACGTTTGCAGCATTTGTCAAATTGTCATTTGTTTTGTATATGGTGTTACATCTACATCTCTAAGAGAAATTACCTGGTATATATCAATATAAAAGGAAGCCCGATTCTTAGCATAGAACTAGCTTATGGTGTGAAAGTCACTTTCATCTTTGATACGTCCTCTCGTGTCATAAAGTACAGGGCGCTGATCTTGCAGTCTACGGTCACTGTTGTGTATGATGCGTGTCTGCGTTACACATTACACTGACGTAGCGCCCATACTGAGTCGGTTATCAATGGAATCACTACATTCTTAAGCAAATGTATTTTCTGTAATTGCATATTCATTTAGGAATATATAGGAATATTTAAATTAGTTGCACATTTTAGTTTTTAACCAGGCGCGCATAGGTCGCATAATCTAATTATTTGAGTTTGGGGAATTGGATGGGTTTATCCATAAGTGTTATGTTTTTATTTGTGAGATATATGATCGTGTTGGTGATAATGACTAGTGCCTAATTCAGATGCTCCGGGTGTGGTTGCCACGGCGGTTGTGAATGATCAGTTTGTGGATCTGACGTGCTTGCCGTCCGGTGTTCCCAACATATACCTGTTCTCCAGCTGGGTACAGACGTGGTCGGGGTACGGGAAAATAACTCGGCCTATCCTGGAAGCCGCCGCAACACTCCGACTCTCCAACCTGACATATGCACATTCTGGTGTATACGCTTGCCGGGTCAGTAACGGGGTAGCACCGTATGGAACCAACGAGGTCATCAGGAAAGCTTCAACAGCGGATATTACAATTGAATGTTCGTATTACACACTAGTATACAATAGTCATGTTCTGAATAATAAACGCACCTCTGCAGACACCTCCATTTGCTATTTTGGAATTTACAAGATTTTTAATAATATACTCTTTGATAAAAAACTATAATCTACGGTTAATGGACTTTACTAGCGTGTGTGTTGTTTGATGATGAGCAGCTATTACACTGCATGACCAATACATATTAAAGCTTTAATTGACACCTCCGCCGAATGTTTAACAGAAAAATACACGGACTAAAAAGATTGAACACTCTGAAATACAACATGACATGCCATGGCAATACCTGGTCATAAAAGTAAATCATATACAGTATCATATACTGTATTCAGATATTGTCAAGTATGGTTATAGCGCATCGTTAAGTCGCGTGGTACGGAATATGTGATATGTCTATACTAGTTGTGGAATTGACCCAGTTTTCAAAATAGATCCCATTTGCCGGTTATAGTTTTGTTAGCGGGCCGAGTAGTCTATGATCCGGGGATACCGGTCGTGTAGAAACTACATGTAATGTGCCATATTATGCATGTCGTGTTAATCTAACTTACTAATACCACACGTCTGTTTCAGCCCTTCCAGTTATCATTACACCAAAGCGTACGGTAAATTATTTAAACAAGTTTGTTGTGACACTCGGCCACCCCGTCAGTGTAAACACCACTTATTACTCACCGTCTACACCAATACTCGTTAGCTGCTACAAAGTTATCAACAACGTTCGACAATCTCCTCCGGTTGGTACCTCGACGACAGAGGCAACACAAATAAAACTGCCAGTATTCAGTAGCATAGTGCCGACACTGGGAACCAGATCAACTGTCACGTGGACAATTGTGACTGAGTCCGGACTGGGTATCTACGATATAGTCGTAGCCAACACGATTGGCGAGACCTCCGTGTTAATGGAGGCTGTTTTGGAAGGTAAAACATTCGCATGTCGGTGTCAGGCGAACGATGAGTATACATATCTATATCAGCCGTTTTAGAAGTGATAGGTGGTACATACATAGAGGAGGAGTTTCGATACCAAAGAAATTTCGATACCAAGTTTGTATCTCTCATATGTATTGGTATATTGCAGATGTATGTGTCCAAACACAAAATCTGTATGAGTATGACACGTGCAAGCACGTGGTTGATTAATATGGAATGGATTGTATAATCAGCCTAAAAAATATACTGGTCTGAGACAAATGACCGCACGAAATAACACTCAATAAAACATGTTTACACATTCCACCTTATTATTTCGTATACGATATACGGTCCAAATGCAGAACAACAACGTTATACAAAACGTATGCATCATTCACGGGGTGCTTCTATTGCGTGTAATAGATCACATAACTATTTAACTTAATCTATAATCATGAACTATATTTCTAGCACACTCTATGAGAGCCTCTCAAACACTTTGATTAGAACAATCTTAGTGATAGAACATATGTCAATGAAATGTTCCTTCACTTTAGGCATAGATAGTACATAGCTTCGTATATGTAAGGACGTGTTTTCGTTTGGTCCAGCATTCTTCTTCAATTAATTTGGCCTTTTCTGCAGGACCGCCAAACAAGCAAGAACAGTTCAAAGTGTTAAACATCCAACCTACACGTGTTGATGTATCCTGGCAGTCGGGGTTTCACGGGGGCTACCCACAGACAGTCGTGGTGCAGTACAGCACAGACGGGCTGACCTGGATCGATGCTGCCACCCTGGACACGGGTGTCAGTGTTAGCCGAGAGATGAACCAAGTGACAGTGGCTTCGTTCAGTCCAGGGACTCACTACTACCTAAGGATGTATGCACACAACCATCTGGGTTCCAGTCCGTATACAGATATACTCAACGTGACAACAGATGGCCAATTGATAGGTGCAGTATGTTGACTTGGTTTGCTTACTATATGGACTATGATATATTTAGACTTTGCTACGTAACGGGTGTATAAAAGAAAATGACAATAACCTTCTAATTGATGTATATATAATTTAGAACAAGTACAATGTTGTAAAACTACATTTATGTGAGAAACATAATTATTATTTGTATTACACATTGGTCACAACTCGCATAAGAGACTGTAATGTTTGGTTGTGTGATTGTAAGCTCACATCGCATATCATTACGTATATGATTATGTCTGTTACTGGTATAAGATTCGCTCGCAATTTGGTTTGATGAAACAGTATTCTTGCCATAACGAATATTTCGTAGCAGTTACGGAAGTGTTCTAGATGATAAAGACATTTACGTGCCATACAACAATCAACACATTCCTGTCATTTAAGCCACGAATATGTATGGTTCTGTCACAGATGCTAGTGACGTGGCAGGGTGTTCCTGTGGTGACTGTGCCGCCATTATAGGAGGAATAGTGGCGGCGGAGATTGTCATCGGCGTTATCGTAATCGGAGTATTCTACAAAAAAGGATACAGAATCAGGCATAGTAGGTAGAATAACATGTGAGCATCTGTATGTTACTATTACTATGCCAATATAATTATAGTCTTATTGTTCCTCCGTTCGTCAACTTGTCCAAACGGTGACGTAATGGATAAAGGCATTATCTATATGGTTTATGTCAGAAACATCGTGACATCGTGATATTTCACACATGCTTTCATATGATGGTCCTCCGTAATGTGAGTAATGCACGACCCTGCGACACCCGCTAGCCAAAGCTCAGCAAAATATACTTAGTATAATAGTTAATTCTCAAACCTCAACATTTGTGGCAGAGCTATTGTTTCCGTTCACTGACAAGGCTGATATTCCGCAAACACTTTCCTGTGCTGATTGTATAGCATGTTCCACATAATCCACGACCAATGTGCTCCAATTTTCACAAATATCAAGTTCACAGTCTTATTCGTTCTCAAAATGTTACATCAGGGCTATTTTCAGATATTGTCTGTTTCAGTTAAAATAACATTTTGATACTTCACACATTAATTGTCCAAGGTCTTTATGCCATGGTGCGGCACCTTTTTCATGCAATGGTCGATGAATTACTTATGTTTGCACCAGTACACGCAACACGAGGTATAGTGTATGTCATTTTCAGTACATACTAGTTACAGTTAATACTACCATAGTATACTATTATATGATAACAATGAATGCTAGGCAAAGCTCTTGTTAAGTAAATGTTGAAACAACAATGTAGTATATGTCTAACCCTTTATTTACTGACAAATGTACATACATATACATATTCTGGCACATGTGTATCTATATTGCACACAAATACTGTTTCAGTTAGTGGAAACTATTGGTATTCATGCGCATGCATTTTATTTTACTTCCACAGGTAAGAATCAGACGAAATGCACTGACAGGTAAGATGTCTGTACATAACAGCTCTATCCTACATGGGTGCACTATAGGGTAATGCTAAAAAACAAATTTTACAACCAGAGGATGTCGATATTCAATGAATGGGTCAGTGGAATAAGGGAGCTTACTCCTGTACGGATCTAAGTGCTGCACAACAGTTAATTACTCGCGTGTCCGTATATAATGTACGCCTATAATACACCGATAGGCCATGGTCTATGTAAACTGTTTGTTTATTTGACATTGCAGTGCGCAAACCTACCAGAACGACATGGTGATGGACGAGGTACAAGGGCAACGCGGTAAGTACGTCACAAGTTTACATGTATGTATCGGCTGTAACACGTGACAGACTGTAGCTAAGACACCAACCAGGCTGGTCGCAGATTCAGGGGAAAGGCAAAGCAATGATAAGTATATGGTTGTTGTGATGCGCTTTAAGATGTATATCCCATTGTACACAAGATCTTCAACATCGCACTACACAATAATATACACCATATATATGCTAATGATCACTATTCTAGACTAGCGAGTGGAAACAAGCCATTCTCATTTAGTTTCCCTCCATTATTGGTAAGGCTGCTCATCAGGCTCATAACTGTAGGAACTGTAAGTGGTTATCGGTAGTCAGAGGCGGCATCATTGCCGTTCACGCCGTCGTTTTACTTATTCCGAATATGCAAATGTACTGGACACTCAAATATAGGCAAATACTAAGGAACGAATCAAATACTAAGTTAAAAGCAGCGTATTCATCGTGAAAAGGCCCCTGATTCACGTGCGTATCTGAACATTTCATATCGGTATGCATCGCCCTTCCATGAGTGTCTATATGACACTATGTACGGTCGGTTAAGTCAACTCAACACTTTTCTACGATATTCGCCGATCATGTCCGTGGGATACAATCAATGTGAAAGGATCTTAGACTAGTGGTTGAGTACATACGTGTCGCCGTTTGAACAGATCGCAGTAGTAAACATAACCATATATTACAATGCATTCAGTAGAGTTCATTGCTTTGAGACCGGACGTCGGTAGTATCAGGTGGATGTAGTCGCCCTGTTTATGGTTAGACTCTAGATCGACCATGATTATACTGACACCAACTGTTGCTGGAACATCCGCCATGCGATCATATTATCTATGGGCAACTATTATGTCAGTCCAGCATGGAGTCCAAGGGGGCGGGTGGGGTGGGTGGGGGGGGGGGGGGCACGTTCACAATGGATCGCGTAGGGCCACATATTTTGGTTGCAAGTTTCGTGTCAATGTCAATATTTCGTAATATACTTCTGGCAAACAAAATGGGCCGCTGAGTCATTGTTATCTGATGCTGTCATTTATGACACACAGCATGCACACGAACATCATGGCATGGAATGTAATGTAATGGTGCTTAACGGCCCATCAATTCAAAATAGTATCATTTAGGGCCGAGCAATCTATATGAAGATGAAATTAATAGTAAAATAGTATGTTAGATGTGGTAGGCAAACAAATGATTAAGGTACCAATAAAATATGATGTACACAATATAAATGAGAAACATGTATACAATGATAAACATAGATTATGGAGGAAATCAAATGATTAGGATAAACATAGCATATGATAAACACTATAGACACGAGGAACATGTATACAATGATAAAATTAGATTATCAGTACAATCTGGTTTCATGGTAAAATCTATGCAAACATTCAATGTTCCCCACCCGGAAAAATACCGCTAGTGAGGTTACTATCTGCCCTGTTATTGCCCTTGATACCAGTATGACTGGGGAGTCAACAAAAATAGTGTCCTTGCCAGACGAAAGTAAAATATGGTGTAGCTCATTAACTTGGCGGATAAGTGGATTCTCAAGCTTCAAGTTTGTAGTGAAGATAATGAATCGGAAAAAAAATGAATAGCTTTCTTCAAGATATTTTCGCAAATTCAATGCAAGTAAAATTGCCCTCAAGTCCGCAGAAAACATCGAAGAATTGTCTGGGAGTCTGGATTGAAGATCTCACTCGGGGACAGCGGCAGCCATCAGTGAAAAGTGGAATGTATGTATTGTATCTGTCTTTAAATTCAAGAAAATGTGATTTAAAAATGGATGGATCAATTGTTGCTTTCATGTGCTGACTAAGATCGTAGAGCGCCTCGTTCTGCTCTCGAACTGCCACGGTGGAGTATGTGATGCATATCTAAGCCAGTATCATGTATTAAATGATCCATTCTCTTGCCGAATGGTGGCTTAAAGATTGGTTTCTTATCGAATACAGCATATGTAGTTCGATGACAGACATTGTCATAAGTTGGATTAGACGGATTGGAATGTAGTTTAGTGGCGTATTACAAATATAATTTGGTGCGTCTATCGGCATTGAAGCCATGTGCGTTAGGCGTACGGAATGCACCCAGACAGAGTCTTAAGCCGTGGTGATGTATTGGATCGAGCATCAAGCGATGCAAAGACGGTACCTTTTGGTCTGCACCAGAGTCATGATTTGCTATCACCCGCATTAAGTCGGGTGATTTCTGGAATTTAGCTTTCAAGTATTGTAAATGAGGTTTAAAAGCGAGTTGTGGATCAAAGATAAGACCAATAAGTTTCTGCTCCCGAACAACTTCAGACTGAGGTTATAAAGGTCCTACATAATCCCGGACTTCCACGTCGTCTCATATGCCTTTTCTAAGTAAAATAATACAACAACTATATGCTCATTCTTAACAAAACCGTCTCGAATGAATGCATCGAGTATGACCAGATTATCAGCAGTGCCTCTCTGGCGACGAAATCCCGACTGATATTCAGAAAAGCCTGTCATTAATAATCATTTCCATGGTTTTAAAGACGCAGCTAGTAAGTGCGATGGAACGATAACTTGATGAATCGGTGTGATCCTTGCGGTGTTTGGGAACAGGTTTGATTGTAGCTTCACACCATGAAGCCGGGAAGACGCCTTGCTCTGAAATGGCATTCAATATTTCAAGAATGTTATCTAAAGAGTGTGCAGGTAAATGCGTCAGCAGTTGGTAGTAAATATCATCAGGGCCCGCTGATGTATCATTTGCTTTCTCGAGAGGGAATCTATTAATTCCCTCCTCGTAGAGAACAGTGCGTTGTATTGTTCTGAATTGTCCGAATTGAAATTGAATATTGTTTTCTATTGTTAAGATTTCACCTTCAAGAACTCCCCAGAATAATTATCGGATGAGGAGTTCTTGGAGAATGTGTCTGCTAAAGATTTTGCAATATCAGCTTTGGAAGAGACTTGGTGTCCTGCTTTGTTGAGGTGATTGACGGAAGTCGTTTTGCCTTTGCCGTTTATCTGACGAATCAGGGCCCATGTCGTTTTCATTTTTGATCGAGTGTTCAACGTCCTTCTGCTAGCTTTGATAGACCTGTGAGCTTTCGCTCTAAAATTTATTATATTATCTTTCAAATGTTCTTGTGGCTTGTTTCTTGATTTGACGAATAGACTGCTTACGAACAGTCTTTGCATCTTTGCATTCTTCGCCAAACCATGGTTTATTGACACGTTTGGGCTTTGCCGAGGTTTTTGGTGTTGCCGTTTCCGCAATATCGTGTAAAAGGGAAAAATAGTGTTCGGGTGGATATTCTGCATCTCGAAAACGGCCAAAGGCTCGTTCGATCATGCACATATCACGAAATGTGTCCCAATCGGCTCTATGTAATTTCCAACTCTGGAAAGTGGCCCATTGCTATGTAAGAAGACAGGAAAGTGATATAGGTCGTTACCAACTTCCCACGAACAGTTTCAATACAGAGAATGATGACACAGATTTAAATCCAAAGAGGAATATGAACCGGTTGCGGTATGTAAATATGTAAACATGTACTAGATGTATCATTAAAAATACTGAGATTGTGATCGCAAACAAAACCTACAATAAGTTCCCCCTTCTTTGCGGTTTTACCACTTCAAAGCATGTTATGTCCGTTAAGATCGCCAAGGAGAATGACAGACGAAGGCAGCTGAGAAACAAGATCATCAAGTACTGATTTTAACATAACTGCAGTTGATGGAATGTAGACAAAACATAATGTGATAATCTTGTGCATCGCAAAACCAATGGCCACAGCCTGGATATTAGTGTTTAGATTCACAAGACTATGTGGGGTTCTCGCATTAACGAGGATGGAGACCCCACCAGATGTGCGTTCTGTGTTATTTTAACACTTACTTTATAATGAGATTTAAAAGAAAATGTATCGTCAAATTTCAGGAATGTTTCCAGAAGACAAGCAGAAACGGGGCTGTGTTGAGTTAATAGCATTGTTAATTCGTCACGATTTGCTTTTCTTCCTCGACAGTTCAATCGGATAATACTATCCATGTTTATGTAGGTCGAAGTATGGGCTTGCAGTGTACAACAGGTTTTGGAGTTGTATTTTTAGACTCTTCGGTCTTCATCGAGTCCAACGACTCAAACCTGTTCTGCAGTGTGACTGGGCCTTCCATGGGCGGTTTGACAAGTATCCACTCCCTCACAATGGTATCAGAGAGATTGGTAGTCACCCCGCCCTTACCGTGATCGCTCAGGCGACATGGCCGTCATCAGCTTCAGTGTATTTTGTTTTGCTCGAGCTTTTTGATGCCATGACCTTTGAGGTCTTATCTTCCGAAGTAGTGCACTTCTGAAAATTCTGGAAGTGGGCCAGTAGTATATAAGAGTCACAATGATACCATCACCCTCTGGAAGGCACCGACTACGCGCGCCACCCCCCACCGCATGGTGGTATCATTTGTGACTCTTATATACTACTACCGCGAGACCATATATTTATGACATGAGAAGATACACCCTATTAGAGATAAAAATCCCTATGTTATACTCAGTATATATATACAACAATCTGTCATACTTTTATTACGAATAAAATAACAACTGACACCCTATTAAAGATAAGAAATCCATAAGTTATACTCAGTATATTACAGCAATCTGTCACAAACATAAATTGACACCCTATTAAACACAAGTTATCCATAAGTTATACTAAGTATATTACAACAATCTGTCATACATTTATTACAAATAAAATATAAACTGACACCCTATTAAAGATAAGAAATCCATAAGTTATACTCAGTATTTTACACCAATCTGTCACAAATATAAACTGACACCCTATTAAAGACAAGTTATCCATAAGTTATACTAAGTATATTACAACAATCTGTCATACATTTATTACAAATAAAATATAAACTTACACCCTATTGAAGATAAAAATCTATTGGTTATGCTCAGTATAGAAGGCGCATATTTCGTCGGGGCTAATGTGATTTCGGCTATTTTTTGCTACTTTTTCGGAATTCTACAAAATCGCGCAGTCCAATTGAACACAAGAAAACTAGAGGAATACACAACGCTATTTCTCAAAAATGACAGTGCAAGCTACTTTTCAAAGCATGGGAATTCGATCGGTGAAAGCCGTTTCCACCCACATTCTCCTAGAAAACGCGCACGGTAGCAACTTGCTTCCAGACATCTCTGGAGTGGACTACATACTCAGAAACAAAGGCCAAACCCACTTGCAACCCCTCGAGGGTCTCCTTCCATTTGTGGACGACGTCTACATCTTCGGATACCTTCGTCGGGAAGATTGTGTAGAACGCGGGGGTCTGCTCTTTTGTACATCCGGGGAAAAAGGCTCTGCAACGGAGGTGCTTCGGGAGGTCTCCATGGCGATTCGGAAAATCATGGGTAGAACTCGAATCCAGACAAACATCGCGCAAACAATTTCCGCCGGGGAGAAAGCTGGTGGTACGATTCGAGAAACGATTCGTCGGATCGAGCGAGACACACGGTTCGAGGCGAGGAATGCGTGGATGGAACTCTACCCTTGCGCTAAAATTGGAGGGTACTTCGTTGCGAAAGCGGCAGTCTCCGACATTCCAATGGACGAGCTGCAAGAGAACTTGCCAGCACTCGCTCGCCACTTGCAAACTTTTGGGTACGGAATCTACTCCATCGACTACACACAAGACTTCTCTCGGGTTCTCCAGGGTGCTCAGTTTGCTTCCCTGGATTTCTATTTTTGCTATCCTTTTTGGCTAGAAAAGTAGAACCCGAGACCCTTGGGAATCGCGAGCAGGCATTTCGACCTTCCCGAGCGGACTGGATTTCCTGACGCGCAATCCGAGCAATCTGGTGCGCAATCAGAGCAATCTGGTGCGCAATCCGAGCAATCCGAGCAACGCGAGCAAGCATTTCGAACATTTCGAACAATTTGGGAATTCCATGTTGGACAAATGTCCCCTCTCTAGATAGAAAAGGTATTTTGCAAGCATGTCAAAAACATATTTGTCTCCGGAAAATATTCGAGAAATTATTTCCGCCCGTGGAAAGTCGACGGCCGACGAAACAAAAAAGAAGTACGGGATCGGCATTGCCAGACTTCGAAAGTTGTGGGATGGTGTCGATACGGAACGTAGTACAAAACCCGAAGAACAAGAAACCCCCGAAGAACAAGAAATCCCCGAAGAACAAGAAACCCCTACCCCCGTCGTACACAGGGTGACCGAGCCTGGTTTTGCGGGCCCCATCGAGTTCCCCGCGGATCTACTAGAAGATGCACGAAACGCCAGCTCGTTCGAAGCGTCGACGTACCTGTCCGACATGGAGAGACGTCTGGAGAACCGGTTGGACATGTTGGAACGCAGACTGTTGGACTCAATTTTCGACGATGCCCGCACGGCCGATTACGAGTGTCCGAAGAAAGACGAGCTGGAGGTACACGACATCTGGAGAACCGTAGAGAATGCGAAGTGGTGGCTGTGGGTCTCTGTGGTGGCGTACGCGGTCTGCAGACCACTGTTCCCATTCGTGGCTCTAGAGGCCCGTAGACTCTGGAAGAACAAAACAGACCCCGACGCCCAGTTCGTGCACTCCACAAAACAGTCCGGTACACCGAAGGAAAAAAACAAAACTAGCGACTCCGTACACCAGCACTCTGGTAGTAGCGACCCGTTCTACATGGAGTAGCCATTTTGAAAAAAAGAAATTCTTTGTCGATTTTTGTCGCTGCTCGTTTTGGGTGGCGCGATTGTGTTCGAGAAAAACTGTGTGTGAATTTTATTGTTGCACTTGCGAGAAAAGAAGTGTGGATTCTAGAGGGCCAAAGTGGCCAGCCGATCGGGTTTGTTCGTGGGAGTAGTTCGTTTTCCCCCCAATCTGCAGATAACTGGATTGTGTGTGTTCTGGAGGACTGTCTCCCCGCCGAGATTTGCAACCTCCCTCTCCAGAAAGAATCCGTACGTTGGAATCTCGATGTCCGTCTTTTGCTCCCCATTTTCGTCGGTCTCTAGAAGAAATAGAATTGTTCGAGTCGTGCCTCTGTAGACAGTCTGCGCGTACCTGCGAACGATGTACTCCCCGGGCTGGCGATCTAGCGCTTTCTCGCAGAGAGTGGGTTTGGGGGGTGTGGTCCTCGCCAGTCCTACGGTTGTTTGGCTCTCCTCCAAGACATCCACCATCTTCTGGATCTGCTCCAGCCTCTTCGGATGTGGTGTGAAAAGAATCCGAATTGGATGCCAAGAGATCTCCACCCCCTCCTTGTTCGAGAAGGCTCTTGCCTCCTGGATTTCGATCTTGGGCCCACACAGGCGCTCTCCTTATTGTTCCCCATCTGGTAGTTCGGGGATCCAGTACATAGTGTTGCCGTACTTGTCGGAAACAAAATTGAAAGAACTCTCGCACGCGTCCTGCAATTTCTCTAGACCTTTGGTTGCCCAGGCGGTTTTCGTCCATCCCCCATCCTCGTGCCGCAGAACGACTCGCCGCGATGTACCCACATTTGGTGTTTTTCTGTACCCTAGAACGAGGAAATTCCCGATTGTGTCCATGTGGGAGATTGTTGTAGTGTTTCCGCGCAACATGCTTCCTACGTGTTGGAGTGTTGCCTCGGACCGTTTTTCGTACTTCTCGCGTTCTTCCTCCAGTACGACTTGTCTTTGGAGTTCTTTCTCTCTTCTCTCTCCATTCTCTAGCTTGTCTTTCTCCATTCTCTCCCAAGCGCTTCTTTTCCAGAGCTCCACCTCCTCCGCTTCTCGGATTTCTAGCAGTCTGTTTGCACGATTTTTTGTGGAAAAGTGTGGAGATCTCCCCCCTCCCAGCCGCAATTTCTGGAACCTCCCGAATCTGGTACTGCGATGTGTCTCCTCCGATCGGATGGCATTTCTTCTTTCGCCAAAACCCAAGAGACTACTCTTGTTTCTGGTAGGAGAATGGAGGGGTCTTGGGCGTCTGGATGTGTTTGCGTTGGTCGTTTGCTCACGGAAAGAACTGTGTGTGTGTCTTCCCCTTTCGTGTAGCAGCGTAGTGGTCCAAGTTCTACACCATTCTCTTCTTCGGAAGCTAGAATGTCCACTCGGAAGATTGGACACGAGCGAAATCCAAACTCCGCAATTGCCCACAGAGCCGCTTTCTCCCAGGAAGCATCTTGCTCCACTCTCGCGGGAGTTGGTCGTATTCGAATCCCCGAAATTCGACCGGTCTCCGTGTGTGCGTACCACGCTACAAGATTGTGCCAGCTGGACGGTCGGCAAGAACGAGACATCTGTCGAGAACACTCGCTAGGTTCTCCCACTGCGCCGCCGGTGTTTGTACCACGAAGAGTCCAGGGCCGTCTCTAGGCGAGACTAGATCTAGAGCTTCGGCTGTGGATGTAGAGAGTTGTAGAGAGTTGTTTTGCTCTGCACGCGTAGAGGGAAATATCGATGCGAGTGCAACCTCGAATTTGGACATCTGGATTCCGGAATGTTTTGCCTAGATGTTCGAATGGACAGTTCGCGTACTCTGCTATGTGTCCACCAACTGGTTCTCGTCTGTTGTGCGAATCCACGTGCAAACATTTCGTCCCACGCTGGAAGTGTTGTCGAGAATGGTTGGACAGTCGTGCTCCCGCATTGCTGCTTCGGAGGTACCTTGCTCTCGAAACCCCTCGTTTTCGCAGAGATGTCGTACTAGGGCATCGCGATCTAGAACCCCGGAGAAGTCTTGTGTGTAGTCGATGGAGTAGATTCCGTACCCAAAAGTTTGCAAGTGGCGAGCGAGTGCTGGCAAGTTCTCTTGCAGCTCGTCCATTGGAATGTCGGAGACTGCCTCTTTCGCAACGAAGTACCCTCCAATTTTGGCGGAAGGGTAGAGTTCCATCCACGCATTCCTCGCCTCGAACCGTGTGTGTCGCTCGATCCAACGAATCGTTTCTCGAATCGTACCACCAGCTTTCTCCCCGGCGGAAATTGTTTGCGCGATGTTTGTCTGGATTCTAGTTCTACCCATGCTTTTCCGAATCGCCATGGAGACCTCCCGAAGCACCTCCGTTGCAGAGCCTTTTTCCCCGGATGTACAAAAGAGCAGACCCCCGCGTTCTACACAATCTTCCCGACGAAGGTACCCGAAGATGTAGACGTCGTCCACAAATGGAGGGAGACCCTCGAGGGGTTGCAAGTGGGTTTGGCCTTTGTTTCTGAGTATGTAGTCCACTCCAGAGATGTATGGAAGCAAATTGCTACCGTGCGCGTTCTCTATGAGAATGTGGGTGGAAACGGCTTTCGTCGATCGATTTCCCATGCTTTGAAAAGTAGCTTGCACTGTCATTTTTGAGAAATAGCGTTGTGTATTCCTCTAGTTTTCTTGTGTTCAATTGGACTGCGCGATTTTGTAGAATTCCGAAAAAGTAGCAAAAAATAGCCGAAATCACATTAGCCCCGACGAAATATGCGCCTTCTATACTGAGCATAACCAATAGATTTTTATCTTCAATAGGGTGTAAGTTTATATATTTATTTGTAATAAATGTATGACAGATTGTTGTAATATACTTAGTATAACTTATGGATAACTTGTCTTTAATAGGGTGTCAAGTTTATATTTGTGACAGATTGGTGTAAAATACTGAGTATACTTATGGATTTCTTATCTTTAATAGGGTGTCAGTTTATATTTTATTTGTAATAATGTATGACAGATTGTTGTAATATACTTAGTATAACTTAGAATAACTTGTCTTTAATATGGTGTCAGTTATATTTGTGACAGATTGCTGTAATATACTGAGTATAACTTATGGATTTCTTATCTTTAATAGGGTGTCAGTTGTTATTATTTTATTCGTAATAAAAGTATGACAGATTGTTGTATATATATACTGAGTAACATAGAGATTTTTATCTCTAATAGGGTGTATCTTCTCATGTCATAAATATATGGTCTCGCGGTAGTAGTATATAAGAGTCACAAATGATACCACCATGCGGTGGGGGGTGCCGCGCGTAGCCGGTGCCTTCCAGAGGGTGATGGTATCATTGTGACTCCTATATACTACTGGGCCAGTCTCTCCGCCTCGATGTTCCTCTCAGCTCCCGTTAAGCTATGTAGCTCTGTAGCACCTTTTCTATGACAAATACAGATAACTTGGAGAGTGGCTTCTCTCCACTTGTTGCATGAACCACAAGACATCGTGGCCATGTAACTATGGTTGGTGGTTGTTCTATAGTTCGGTAAACCGTTTGGCTACGGCTCCTTACCATTAGATATATAGTATATAGGCTGCAAGCCGAGTACGTTTATTAGACGATGTAGTACCGGTTGAACTCGGCTGGGTTCGTGAATTACCTACAGAGCCGACCATGATTTGCCAGCCGAAATGCGCTGGCTGGATCCAACTGCGAAGCATATAAGTATATCATAGCGCATGACAGCTCACTTGTGGAACAAACTGTCAAATGTTTGTATTGTATCATCGTTGCGAAACACGGTCAGTACATTTCGGTGCAGTCTACGTCTTGTTAGAACGCAACTAGGGTGGTACATATGTATTTAAATAAACGGTTATCACATCTGCAAGCACCGGTAAGCAAACACACACACAACATGTACGTATTCGTCAATTTTAATTCAAAGGAAGAGAAGGTTACCGTTTATGTTTTGTGAATATCCTGTCCAGAGCAATTTGCTTCGGACCAAGTTTAAACAGCGTTCTATTCCATCCAATTCGTATTTCTCTGCATAATGTTCAGACTAGCTATACAAGTAATACTGATAAATTTGGCGGATTTGTAGTGGTAACGACTGGGACATGGTCATCATTAAAAGGAAGAAACCGCAGTCCTATTGATGAACTGGAACATGTGTTCATAGAACACCGATGCCCCACATATTGCTTTGATAATAAACAAGGCAAATTCCAAATTAAAAATGGGAGATAATCCATGACTTGTGTGTCGAATCAACAATCGAAATAAACTTTGCGCATCTACTCATTATATGGAAGTTACGTACCAAGTTTCATGTATGTAGCTATTACGATTTTAAAGGTTTACGAGTTACTAGGCAAAATTGCCAAATTCTAAGATGAAAAGGGGGAGATAATCCATGACCCGGGGGTCGATAAAAGTCATTGTGCATATACTCATTATAAGGAAGCTACATACCAAGTTTCAGACGTGTAGCTATTAGGGTTTACGTTTTACGACCTACAAGCCAAAATTTGAAAATTCTAAGTCGAAAAGGGGGAGATAACATATGACCCCAGGGTCTAATAAAAATTGAAATAAACTTTGGGCATCTTCCCATCATAATCAAGCTACATACTAAGTTGCATGTGTGTAGCTATTACGGTTTAAAAGTTGTAATAGTCACAAGGCAACATTGCCAAATTCTAAGTCGAAGAGGGGCAGATAATCTATGACTGGGGGTCGAATCAAAAATTGAAATAAACTTTGCGAATCTACTCTGACATCATAAGGAAACTACATACCAAGTAGTACGGTTGAAATGTTTTACGACTTACAAGGTTGGTGACGGACGGACGGACGGACGGAATGACGGGCAGAAGAACGGGACGGGACGGACGGGCGGTAAATTTACCTGATACCTCATGGGTGCCGCCATTAACTGCAGTGTAAAAGACATAGACCACGTGATCCCATACCCTGCTGTCGTATGTTTCAGGAATCGATGCATCAATGTCGGATAACTACATCGTCTCAAAAAGGTATTTCATTTATCTTTCCTACTTAAATAGGCTTATGGTTGTGTCACCAGCGTAGATCCGGAGCAGCCTGTACTTTGACAGAGAAAAATGATCACTTGTACAGTAAAATGCTTTACTATTTCTAATCTATTTGCCTACTGATTTGTTTCAAATAAATAGAAAATGGTTGGACTTGATGTTAAAAACTAAAGTTGTTTTGCCAAATTGGCGTTACGTTCATTAAACATAGCTTTGTCCTATATGTGGCTGCGACTGGAGAAATGGGACTATTGTAGGTCCTAATCAAATATAACACTCCTGTATATTTTCATCTGCACAGTCTGAGCACTGTTCACTATTCCATCAATGGAACATCCGTTATAATTCTAGCAATCAAAATAGATCGCTAACAGGCTAGAGGACAGAGTGTGTTATTTGATTAGGATCTATACTGCGCACTATTTCGAAAGTCACAGCCCCATATCGGTGTGACACACGTACCCCACCGGTGTGTGGACGTCCTCTGTTTCTATATGATGTAATTGTGGTTTCTATTCCGCTGCAAGAATCACTTTTCTTACGTCAAGGACAGAACTAACGACAATCCATGAAGAAGGTTACAATCCGTCCGTGAATGCATACACTGACATCCGTGTACATATTTATAGCGACAATGCCCCAGCCACGTATGAAATGCTGGATTCCGCCGGGACCCACGACTCGACGGCTTACACTGATCTGGGACTGTATGGTGAGTACTGATAATTCACATGTTAAATTCCCATATGAAAGCAATTGTTCGCAATGAGGCTTCACTGTTTTTATTGCAGATAGTTGATTAATTTCATAACGGAATATAACAAATGGTGAGCAGTAGCTGGACAGGAGTCGAAAACGAAACCTGGGAAATCTAAAATAATTTCATTTTGATACGTTATGACCCTGCGAATGCGATATCCGACTATATCTGACTCGAATTCAATGTGTATTCAGTGAGTATTCACCCGCGTCATATCTTATTTATGTACGTAAATAAATGCCAGAACAATAGTCTGATTTTCATATATATCTACTCATATGAGATATGCTGCCTTGATGCCCACAATAACTATCTTCAATCGATTAGTATACAATGCCATATATTTACATCCCTTAATATTGGTCTGGAACCTAATAACAATATAGGCAATAAGAACAATATTATAATATTTATTTTTCAGAATCGACAGATACACAGCAACAGGAATACGAAAACATGAAGATATAAGTCGTGTCGATTATGTTATCTGAGAATGCCTGTAGGCGATTCCACTAAACTTGCTAAGCATACTTATGTAGCAAAGTATACTTTGAGGGAGTAATCATTTATTTTCCCGAAATGCATTATTTCATATAGAACTAACGACTGTATAATTATATTTGATGATTAAAAGTATGCATACTTATTATACTGAATTTATTACATTATCACAGCCAAAATGGCTGTGATAATGTAATAAATTCAGTATAATAAAAATTAATGAATTTATTCTTAAATTGAAAATTATTTCTCCCTCAAAGTGCATTTAGCAAGATAAGTATACGTTGCAATGTTGGTGAAATAGGCTACATAAGTGAGCAGCAATGCATACCACTAGTTCCGCGGGTATTGTGCTACATGCATATGCACAGGAGAGTTGATTACGATAGCTTTATCATAAAATCTAAACAATGATGCATTGTGTAAATTACATAACATAGGCGGCGGAACGGGAAAATTATTGGGGGGGGGGTGGGGGGGGCAATCGTGAGGGTCCAAAGGGCCCGGTTTTGCTAGTGGGGTTCTGGGCCATGCTCCCACGGAAAGTTTTGAAATATAAGAGGCGTGAAACGCCATTTCCTGCATCCACAGGGCCCAGTCTTGAGGGCCCAAATGACCCGATGTTGCTAGCGGGGTCCGGTGGCATGCTCCATCGCAAATTTTGAAAATGTAAGAGGCGTGAAACGCCATTTGCTGGATTATCAGCTCCCAGTCTTGAGGACCCAACGGGCCTGGATGTTGCTAGAGGGGTCCGGGGCATGATCCCCCGGAAATATTTGAAATTTAAGAGGAGTGAAACGCCATTTTCTGCATTATCAGCAAGTTTGAGGATGATAATATGCGCTTTATTACGGAATTATATAAAATTAATTGAGGGGGCACGGCCCCCACTTCCGCCGCCCCTGCATAACTCATGTCTCGTACATATACTTCCCGACCGGTTGTAAATACGACTGTATATTAACATATGCCCATAGTTCAAGTATGCAAATGACCTACATGCCTGCTGTGTTTCATTTGTCTCAGAAAGGTGTTCGACAGCAAAATGTGTACAACTAATGAAAATGTGTAAATGTGTACAGGTTTAATGAATTAGAACTTATATTTTGCCACGAGCTATCTCGTATACGGACTGAAATAAATATACCATATAAATAGTAAGGATATGGATTATTCTTTCATTTTTGACATGTTTTGGTGTGTTATGGAATTACATACTGTAATTATTTCATATTCATGTACAAGGCTACAGTCAGAATCAACAGTTGATGTTCTCGGTAACAGCCGGTATGGAGTTATAGCTAGGTGGACTGATATGTGTGCAAAAGTGTCGAGGAGAAAATACAATACTCAAGCCACACCCGTACAATACGTAGCCAGACGTTCTGGACCATTCGGCCATTGGCATCACCTGGCAGTGCGTTTACATATGAGACACGTCATGGGATTTTGTACCTTCGGACATCTGCGTCAGTTCATGAACATTTTGTTTTATGGACAGAAGTATAAAGAATAAGACACAATATGGTCCAAGCTATATTGTACAATTGGGGGCCATTTTAGAAAATAGCCGCCAAAATGGTTAGATGTCCATTTGCCCTCAGTAGCAGCTGACAGCAGGGTATTAACACGATTAATGGTGCATTTTGATGTGCAATACCTTGCCCAGTCATGATACCTGTAGCCTATTTCACCAACACTGCAAAGTATACTTTTCTAGCAAAGTATACTTTGAGGCAGATACTTTCAATTTTAGCATAAATGTATTAATTGTTATTATACTGAATTTGTTACATTAGCACAGCCAATTTGGCTGTGATAATGTATTAAATTCAGTATAATAATTCTGCATACTTTTAATCATGACATATATGCATTTGGTAGTTCTATATGAAATAATGCATTTCAGGAAAAATAAATGGTTCCTCCCTCAAAGTATACTTTGCTAGAAAAGTATACTTTGCAATGTTGGTGAAATAGACTACAGGTCCCAGACAACGTTGCAAATGCAAAATAATTTAAATGAGATGTTTGAGCTTTATTTTGCTAAATTTTACTCTGAGAATGTTGTCAACTTTTAACGCCATTTACGAAAGATATCGTAAATTTTGTAAATGTATTTAATGAAATTACGCCGATGTCCGAAGCTACAAATCACATGACGTGTCTCATAGTATGTATGTGTGAGCGGTTCGGCGATTGGGGACAGTTCTTAATACTGCAGTGAGTACTGGTGTCAGCATAAACTCTCAAACTTGTAATCACTGCATATACAACGTGTATGATCACGTGGTTACAACAACAACAACGTCGCCCACTCCAAAGTAAGTATTATTTGATATTTTCCTTAATATGCAACGAATTTTGATGAAATATGGCGCAGAAAACTTGTCTTCATGAGCTGCATTTGGTGTTCCAGTGAGTTCGGCACAGACTTATGTCGTTTTTGCGAAGAATCGTGAAGTTTGGGCGAAAATACAACGACCACCAAATGCAACTTAACAAGACGCGTTTGATGCGCCATATTTCATCAAAATCCGTGACGTAAAAAGGACAATATTAATAAAAATAAGTACTTTGAATCAGATGGATTCTGGAAGTTTCAGTACTGTTAGTACCACGTGATCAAAGTACACCTTGATATAGAAACGTAGTCGCCTGTCGTCGGCACGCTACACCCACAACATATACTTTCGAAGAGCAGATTGGCTGTAACTACAGAAATGGGGCTTATGGGATTTGATACCAGTTCAGTTATTGATCAAATAACATTGCTTTGACCGGATAACTATCTGTATTGCTTGTTAGAAGCAAGACAGGTGTTTGAATGATGTAATGGCGAACAGTGCCGAGTCGGATCAGAATGTGCGGATGCACAGGCTGATTTGATCTACACTGGTTGTAAAACCCATAATTTCCAATTCTCCAGTCACAACCACAAATGATAAAAAAATGATTAATAGTTAGATTTATTATGTACAAGTAAACGTATTAACATATATCCACGTTCTGAAATTAATTGTTTGAAAGTGCGTGACGTCATGTGTTGACGTCATTCCCTCGTCATACATCACAAATATAACGACGCCATTCAAAGCAATATGGCGGCGTCTGCGCAATGTAGATTCGGTATTGTATCTGATTAACTACGATGTATTGACGATGATATTCACTATTGGCGGGCTTTAGATTTCTCAGTTGTAATAAAACGCATTACAATCATGATGTGCATGTCCGTGTCGTTGGTTAAGTCGCATATACTATACAAATGGACAAATGTCAGCTGAATCGACGCGATTTACTGTCTGTTTCACGAAAACTGGCAACATTTTACGGATATGTAAACAATGCAAAAACAATTTTTTTTTGGATAATGCTAGATTTTATAAAAAATTAAGAATGAGCCTTCTTTCTATTTTGTGATATTTGATCCAATATTGATTTTATTGCGATAAAAATAATCCCCATGGTACATCCCCACAGAGTGCAAATGTCTATGTGGATTTAAAATGGGGATTATTTTTCTTATTAATTTCAGAAATAGTGGACAGATTTTCAAAATTTACCTTTTGTTTTCTTAGTTATCCAAGCTATCTAGCCAGGTTGTTTTTTTTACTCGTCCCACAGCTCATGTACCTCCTTTCCCCCATGTTGAAATTGAATTTGCTGATGAGACTGACCAAGCAGAGGCCGCAATTAAGGGTCAAATGTGAAATAATAATGGCAAAAACGGCACTTCATGTATATTAGGTTACTTCAGATATAAACAGAATTTATCAACCCCCTTTATTATGCTACATGGAGCAATGATTGCGGTATAAAAAATAAATATATGGTTAGTGCCTTCGAATATAAAATATATTCGGTTTCGCCCCAGCAACTTTATAGGAGCTCGCTAAAGCTCGCCCCAATAAAGCTATCTAAGGCTCAACCGAATATATTTTATATTAGAAGGCACTAACCATATATTTACTATATTCGTGGATGCGCCATCCGGCTATGACACTTTATTTTTAACAAAAGCAAGGTTTGCATAGTACCGCGAATCGAACGCCTTTTTGCCCAAATATTCGTCCCTCGTATTGTTAAAGTGCAGCTCTTCCATACAGTCTAAGGCGAAATGGTGATAGTGTAGGAGGAACTTGTTGGCGAACATTTCCCGCCGCGAGCCCAGCAGTTCCAGATCGCCTGTGCCCAGGATGCACACCTCACGGACCCGCTTACCGTGACACGGCCAGTCGTTGACGCCCGCCCCCCGATTCTTGAAACGTGTGACGAACGGCTTCACGTCCGTATCGTCAGTCTCTGGTACACCTGCACTCGCACAAGACACGCCATGGGAAGTTAATATATTATATAGTTAATACATAATATATATGTACAGTGGAATGTTCTAAACCGAACAACATTGTGACATCGATGTGTTAAATTATGACCGACTTCAATGTCAAATATCACTGATGTTGATCATTGTTCATGATTGCAATGCACACAGGTATGTGTTTCAGTGCTCTCACACCGGAGTTAAAGTGAAACCTCTCTAAATCGGACAACCTGGGGACCTCCCAGGGTGTCCGGTTACAGAGGTTCCACTGTATATAAGAAGCTGTGGGACTTTTCATGAATATTATTTACTGTCATATGTTCAGTATGTGACGTCGAACGTTGAAGAAATTTTCAGAACAAATACATACGTACAGGCCATTTGGTCAACATTCGACGTCATTTGCGGAAAATACCGTAAATTATGTAAATATTTCACATAAAATATCGCACCCATTATTTGGTGCAAAATCACATTAGCTTATTTCATACAAGTGTGAGACCTCGCTAAACTGCCACACGTATGACACTGGCTTTAATTTTAATAGTGTTGACTGTAAGTTATTTGTAATTCGAATGTATCTTGATGATGACAATCTGCCTATGAACGTATTGTAATGTTCACAGTCGTGATATGCCTACACCACGATAGTAGATGGTGTAGTTTGTGTTTTATCCCGTCAACACGGTGCCGTGAAAATTGTTTGATATCCTGTCAATACGACCTAATCACTGCGTATGAATATGTGCGGTTGTCATACTAGTCGTTTCTCCGATTTTGAGGATGCGGCTGGGGTTATTTCTTTGCATTTTAAAGCTATTTGTAGGTGTTGACGTGATAAATAGAATAGTAGGTTAGTCTCGTGAATGGGAAAAACTATCTGGCGCGGCACGGAAACGGGGTGTGCTCGTGACACATTGATGGTATATAGATTCTTACAAAGATTTTTACAAAAATAAGAAGAATACGCAAAATGCCTTTAACACTTTCACCCCTGAACATGATCTGAAATTGAATGCGAATCATCATGAATCCAGCCCACCTCAATATGCAGTTTTTGTATACATTGGATGATTGAGGTGGAGGAGCTGTTGTATGAGTAAACAAAACCGAACACATTTGGGGTTTGTCTCCGACAACTCAACTGGCTAGATAGCTTGGAAATGATCTAACTAAGAAAAAAAAAGTTAAATTTTGCAAATCGGTCCAGTATTTATGAAATTCTTAAAAATGTCCCCATGTTAAATCCCCATAGACAAGATGTCTATGGGGATTTAATATGGGGAAATTATTTTTTCGCAATAAAATCAATATTTGACCAAATTTCATGAAATAAAAAGAAGTCTCATTCTTACATTGTGCTTTAATTTAATATTATCGAGATCAAAATATCGTTTTTGGATTGTTTATATAGTCGTAAAATTTGGACAGCTTTCGTGAAACAGACAGTATAGACCGTTGTGGTGCACGTAATGACGCCTACACACAATTTAAATTGTGGTAAATGTAATCAGGCCTACAGCCTGTTGATCACATGTTCTGTAAATGTTGCCGCGACTGGAGAAATGGCAGTCAAATTACAAAAAAGTTTCGTTTTTGACTCATCCCACAGCTCATTTGACAAAAATTCACGAAATAAAAAGAAGACTCATTCTTAAATAAAATTTAATATTATTCCAAAAAATATTGTTTTTCTATTGTTTATATGGCCGTAAAATTTGGGCAGATTTCGTGAAAAAGACAGTAATGTCGGAACTTCAAATAAAAGTCGCTTCAGTCTAGACGACAAAACAACAGACTTTAACTTTTTTATAAAATACTTCACAATCATGTTGACGTATCTCCAAACTTGTACTTGACTCCAACACTAGGCAATCTAGACACTATCACCAACTTGCTTATCAAATCCCTACAACTACAGTTGACTATCATAAATACTCCTTGTTCCCCCGAACCTTTATCGTGTGGAACACACTCCCTGTCAATATAGTCAGTGCTGACATGATCTTAGGAGTTAAGTCAGCACTGACTGCACTGTCACTTTTCTGCAGTTGACAATCTGCTTTTATCTTATTAACCATTTAACATCACATCTCCGCACTATGCACTTTGTACATGCACATCAATGTCTTTATTTGGTCTTGCATATTGTTTGTAGAACTGCACCATCTTATCTCTTGCCATGGTTACCAAGATGGATTGAGTAGCTTTGGTGACTTGGCATTCAATGTACTAACCCCCACCATGGCCATAATAGTCAGTAAATGACTGCTAACCATTAATATAAAAGAAAAGAATAAAAAAAGAAGAAGAAGAAGAAGAAGAAGAAGAAGAAGAAGAAGGAAGAAGAAGAAGAAGAAGAAGAAGAAGAAGAAGAAGAAGTAGAAGAAGAAGAAGAAGAAGAAGAAGAAGACAAACATTGTATATTACGTAATTTGGAATCTGGGCCAGACAGCGAAGATGCAGAAATATTAATGTGTATTTGAAAATCTGACATTAGGTTTTCCTCTTATTGTGATAAACAGATATATTGATTTAGGTAGAGACATGTAAAGTAGAAATTACATATAATTGGATACAACAATATATTGCCCATTGAGTTGTTATCTGAGTCATCGAAACGAGGGAAAGCTGTCGGTACAGTTTTACAAGTTACAAGGCAAATTGGTGAAATCTAAGTCCAAAAGAGGGAGATAATCCATGACCCGGGAGTCAAATCAAAATCAACTTTGCGCATCTATTCATCATAAGGAAGCTACATACCAAGTTTCAGGTCTGTAGCTAGTAGAGTTTAAAAGTTTTACGAGTTACAAGGCAAAATTGTGACATTCAAGTCGAAAGGGGGAGATAATCCATGACCCGGGGTTGATTTGTTTATTTATTGGTGTTTAATGGCCTATCAACAGCTAAGGTCATGTAAGGCCACGCAAATGGGTTCAATGCTGCATTGGGGGGATCCTAAAATCAGAACGGAATATTTACATCGAGAACAAATATATTCAGCCCTGAAATTATAAAATTAGAATAACCGGACCTGGTACCAGGTCCATACCACACCAATGTCACTTGATGAGTGAGTGAGTGAGTGAATAGGGTTTAACGTCCGCTTTTCTGACATAGAGGTACAAGCCTCAGGGAGTCTACACGCAGACGGGTCAACGGGGTCGTGTCCCGTATCCACCTGTCCGAGGGGGTAAACCCCAACTTCAGAACTCAATATTTACAATCAAAATATATATTCAGTCCTGAAATTAGAACAACCTGATCTGGTGCCAGGCCCTCGCCACACCAGCATCATTTATCCCATCCCTAAAAGTAATAGGATTAGCGCTAATCTTACTTTTATATATGGGGCATAGCCCGACTCAACTCTCACATACAAGAAAGCCAAAAATGTACATGAGGGCCAAATCCGGTATAGTGGGTTCCGGAAAGTATGAACCCAATCGTTAAGCCAGTTTAGTCGCCTTTTACAACAAGCAATGGCTACTGCAGCACTATTCTCAGGATCAGTTGATCCCGCCCCGGTGCCTGCACGGGGCGTCACTTGATGAACCCAGATCGTTAGATTACCCATCACATACTCCCACCTGCCACCCACGACCCGGGGTTGAATCAATCGTACTAGCTACAGACCTGAAACTTGGTATGTAGTTTCCTTATGATGAGTAGATGCGCAAAGTTTATTTCAATTTTTGATTCGACACAGGGTTGAATCAAAAATTGAAATAAACTTTGCGCATTTACTCATCATAAGGAAGCTACATACCAAGTTTCAGGTCTGTAGCTAGAACGGTTTTAAAAGTTTTATGAGTTACAAGGTTGGTGACGGACGGACAAGGGTAACACTAAATGGCCCCTCCACTATCGTGGTTGGGCAAACAAAATATATTCAGCCCTGATCTTAGAATAAACCGACCTGTTGCCAGGTCCATACCACACCAGTCACTTGACCCCTTCCCCCAAGTCATAGGATTACGAACAAGAACTGGCATCGGTAAACAAAGCTAATCCCCTCGCTGGCAGTCTTCATAAAACAAATAAAGTCCTCAGTGACCTTGGGCGGTTAGACGTGGGTCATATGTAAAAAAAAATCACCATCCATAGACACATTGTGACCAAATATTATTAAAATCGGTGAAGCGGTTCACGAGTTATTGAAAAATTAAAGGTGTTACTAACGTACGTACGCACATGGACTAACAATATATCCCCTCTTGCCTATCGTAATACACATAAAGGGTATAACCATATTCAACTGTCGCATACAAAAATGCCAAAGATGTATGCGAGGGCCAATGAATATATGGAGGATGATAAATATGCTTATACATTTTAAAATCAATCGTTAACAGGGTTGCAGAGACATAGAAGTTGCAACCATAGAAGAACTTGTAAGTAATATGGGATAAAAAATATGTGGGACACAATAGCTTAATATTGAACTAGTCTACTGTACTAACCTTCTAACTCGTTTGATGTTGTGCTCAGTAAGGAATACTGGCAACCGCATCATCAATTGTGGCCGATAGCTGTCGAAACTGTGCGGGAGTAATTCTAGCCGACATTCGTGTTACATTGGTTCTGAAAAATAAGAAAATATTCATACATTGCATTTTATAATTGGGTATTTACTATTACACAAATACACATATATCTCGAGCTCTGATAAGCGTGTAGCTTTGGTCGCTCACCTCTTAACATAACCAATTTCACTAATAACGCTGATGTAAATATTTAGACAGAAAGTGCACTTGTTCATTTGAGAATTAGTGTTTTGTTATCTTGCTGAAATAGCATAGTCGGAACATAATTATGAAAAGAATATCACAGCTGGTTTTCCTAGGTCGGACACGACCTCGTATCATAACAAATGACATACAGGTAATGTGTTTAATAAGGCTCTAATGTCAATACTGTAGTGGCCAATTCATATGTTCATTTGAGAAGTATCGTTATCCTGCAGAAATATGTAGAATGCATAGAAAATTACAATTTTAAACATGTTATTTTGTTACAATACTAGCTTGTGTACGACCACAAGCTACATACATGAACCTTACTATAAACAACAATTCAAATGGCGCTGTTTTAATACCAGAGCCATTAAATTATTGTGTTGTGTTCTAAGAATGTGAAACACATCAGTTTGTGTTTTCGATTACATCAAGTTTTGCTCGCGTGTTTTGACCAGTACACGTACATATATGTAAAAACCTGCATGAACACATTGAATTTGGATCTTCTGCCATCAAAACATTCATTTATCAACAAAACTGCAATTGAGACAAGTCAAATATCGAACAAAGTTCAGGTAGCTTACCCAAGACAGATGAAAATTGTTAATCACAATTACCCATAGTAACAAACACATTTATAGTACCCAGTGTCGACATTTTCCTGCTGTAAACATTCTTGGCATATGTGTATTCACTACTACACGTGTGACAGGCGTTTTCCGGTCTAGGTAATGTCGCACTAAATTTGTATTTTCTCCTCACCACATCAATGGTTTTATTGCAATATTCTTTTATTGAATTTTGACACACGGAAGCAGATAATAGACTAATAGTAAAACTAGTAATGACAATCTGAATACATATTTTGTATGTTCAATTTGATTTATTGGTGTTTAACGGTCTGATTCACTATTCTCCAGTGAAGGCCTATGAGAGGAATCGTAACTGGCTACGGGAGTAGATTGCAAGTTACAGTTCGCAACTACATGAAATTATAGTATACCTACATCTCAGGCAATAGTTCAAACCGATTCACTTCCTGAATAATCAACGGCACATAATACAATACCCAGCCAGCAATACCACATCGGACCGACGTCGGGCCTATGTCGTGTACATCATCGGCCCTACATCGTACAATTATATCGGGCCGATGTCGATTTTGCAAAGCGTGGCGACAGCGGCCCTATGTCGGCTAACACATCGGCCCAACATAGGGCTAATGTCGGCCCGACAGCGTTCTTTACAGCGGCTTACAAGCGGTAAAACTCATCGGCCCTACATCAGCTTACACATCGGTCCAATGTCGGCCCGACAGCGTTCTTTACAGCGGCTTACAAGCGGTAAAACTCATCTATGAGTGGCGATTCATGTCATAAGTGCCGTTTCTAACGCGTTAGAGAAGAAACGCCTTACTTGTGAGAAGTAACGCGTTACTACTGTGTGCACTATATAGTGAAACACATATTTGTAACGCGTTACTGCTTAACAGTAACGCGTTACAAGACTAACAGTGAGTAACGCGTTAGAAATTGGCTGTAACACGTTACAAATCCTATATATTGGCGGATCGTGTCATAAGTACAGCTTCTAACGTGTTAGAGTTCTAACGTGTTACAACATGTTATAACGTGATGTATATATAATAAAATATCAATATCTAAGTGTTAGTGAAGCAAGCTTGCGTCCAGTCTGTACTTTACAAATCCCCGGTCTTCTTGAGAAATGGCGGGTATTGTAACATGAGCTCTGATTGGTCAAGCAGTAACCCGTTACCAAAAATAAGTAACGCGTTACTCCTGCTTCACTAACGCGTTAGATATTGATATTTTATTATATACATCATACATTTGTAACGTGTTACTTCTAAGAAGTAACGCGTTACTTACCAAGAGTAACGCGTTAGAACTTTCAAAACACGTTTAGAAGCTGTACCTACGACATGATCCGCCAATAGAGAGGATTTGTAACGCGTGACAGCCAGTTTCTAATGCGCCACTCACTGTTAGTCTTGTAATGCGTTACTGTTGAGCAGTAACGCGTTACAAATCTTGTGTTACACTATATAATACATACATTAGTAACGCGTTACTTCTCTAACGCGTTAGAAACGGCACTTATGACATGAATCGCCACTCATACTCATCACCCTACATCAGCTTACACATCGGCCCAATGTCCGGCCCGACAGCGTACTGTACAGCATCCTCAAACTGAAACACGAAATCACATGACAAAGATGTTAAACAGAAAGCCATTACCAGTTTACAGAAAAATGTACGATTTATGATAATAACATAGAACTACATATATATAGATCTACTTATCTAAATAAACAAAAACTTCATACTTTAAAATATGTACAAGGATCACCATTCCCTATTGCTAAAGCAAAGAAAATCTTCAAACTGAAACACGAAAACACATGACACATACTTTAAATAGCCTTTACCACTTTACAGCAATACGTATGATTTATGACAATAACATAGAATATATATACTATTTATCTAAATAACACATTCATACTTTAAAGCATGTACAAGTATCACCTTGAACAATTGGATAATTTCAAAATATTTTTAAACTGCACCTGCTGCCGCCTATGAAAAAATGTAGATTCGCACAAACTTTATTTTCTTCTTTAATACTTTTCAAAATAAATAAAGAGGTACACAATTTTGTGTCATATTTAAAAAACATAATCTGATTTTTTATCATTATTTTATGTCTAGTATATAATTTAGAGATGCTCAAATGACATTGGTAGATGTGACTTCCAGTGTTTTCTCTCCAAAGTTAACTCCCTTTACCCGACAGCGGCCCTATATAGTACCGACCTCGTTTGAACTTTGCAATATCATTTTAGACAATGGATGTCAAATATTGAACGAACACTATTTTCCAGTTATTTTATTATGTAAATAATATTTTATTGTTCAAATTTTCTTTGTTTCACTATTCCTTTTTAATTTACAAAATGCATAGTACACGTAGGCCCGACGTCGGTCCTACGTCAGCACTCGTGCTAGACAAAATATGCCACATAGGAAACAAAATCTGCATTTCCAGTTACTTTCATATGTAGACATAGGCTATATAATCTTTAAATGTATAAATTTGTTTTCTCTTACATTTTATTTCATAAAGCAACATATCCAATTGACATCGGCCAGACGGCGTACCGACGTCGGCATACGCCGCCGCTGTACGACTTACAGCCGACGTCGGCCCGACATGGTGATGCTGGCTGGGTATTTATACATAGTTCATATTGGAAGTCTGACTTCCAGAATGTGCATGGTTGCGGATTTTGGGACACATCTATCAAAATATCCCACCCACTTTAAATTAAAACATGCCAGAGAAAAACCTGCTTATACCACTGAACCAGCTGGTAGTGAATCAAATTTCTCTGGCATGCAGCAACAATTTGACCAAAATAGCGAACTTCGCTTAAGAACGAATTGACTTGAGAACGAATTGACCAGTTACAAGAACTTGGCATAACTTGTCAGAAGTCTGAGAAGCAAACATACAAACAAGAACATTCATTACCTGATTACGATGTGAAATTTACCTGAGCTGTTCCAATACTTGGATGGTTTCGGTCTTGTCGTTCTCCCCTGCCCTCAAAAGCCAGCCTTCAAGCTTTCTAGAAACATCTCCCAATATGCTGCCAACTCGGTCATAAAAATCGGACACGGTATCAGTTTCTCGCCGTCTTGCCGCCATATCTGCATCTGTTTTGTTTCTGCAGACGCGCGAAACGAGTCAGCCAATGAATACTCGACTTTCGAAATAATCCGACCAATGATAACTCCGGTTCTAGCTGGAAGGAATTTCTATCAGCCAATCAAATCTTGACATTGAGAAACATTCGTCCAATGAAAACCACACATTGAGCCTAAACCCTGGTTTGAGCTCAAACCGTGGTTTAAGCTACCAGAAACCCTAGTTTGAGAGTCCAAACGGTGGTTTCTGCCGCCAAGTGCACAATAATTGCTCAAACCAGGTTTAAGAAAACTACCGTTTGGGATCACGATCGGCAGTTTTTTTCCTTAAACCACGGTTTGGGTCCAAACTAGGGTTTAGGCTTTTAATTCGATTACGACCTCAAACGGCAGTTTCTGGCCAAATGCACAATAATTGCTCAAACTGAGGTTTGAGAGCCTAAACCATGGTTTAGACTCTCAAACTGGGGTTTAGGGAATTATTGTGCATTTGGCGAGCCTAAACCAGGGTTTGGGCAGTCTAAACTGGGGTGTTTGAGCTCAAACCGTGGTTTAAGCTAGCTGAAACCCTAGTTTGAGAGTCCAAACAAACGGTGGTTTCTGCCGCCAAGTGCACAATAATTGCTCAAACCAGGGTTTAAGAAAACTACCGTTTGGGATCACGATCGGCAGTTTTTTTCTTAAACCACGGTTTGGGTCCAAACTAGGGTTTAGGCTTTTAATTCGATTACGACCTCAAACGGCAGTTTCTGGCCAAATGCACAATAATTGCTCAAACTGGGGTTTGAGAGCCTAAACCATGGTTTGGACTCTCAAACTGGGGTTTAGGGAATTATTGTGCATTTGGCGAGCCTAAACTAGGGTTTGGGCAGTCTAAACTGGGGTTTGAGCTCAAACCGTGGTTTAAGCTATCAGAAACCCTAGTTTGAGAGTCCAAACGGTGGTTTCTGCCGCCAAGTGCACAATAATTGCTCAAACCAGGGTTTAAGAAAACTACCATTTGGGATCTCAAATGGCAGTTTAAGCCCAAACTAGGGTTTGAGGAGCCTAAACTAGGGTTTGAGCTCCAAACCATGGTTTAAGGAATTATTGTGCATTTGGCTTGCCATAGTCGGTCAGTTTCACATTTCTAGTGTTGGACACACACAGCTCAGAATTTGACAGATAAACGAATAACCTTTAGTGCACCATGCCTTAATCGTTACCCAAGCCGATGCAAGTGTAAATACTAATGATAAATGTGCCAATTTTAAAACACAGAAATCTCGTGTATTTGTATTTGGTTATCTACAGAGAGAGAGAGAGAGAGAGAGAGAGAGAGAGAGAGATATCTCTCTCTCTCTCTCTCTCTCTCTCTCTCTCTCTCTCTCTCTCTCTCTCTCTCTCTCTCTCTCTCTCTCTCTCTCTCTCTCTCTCTTAGCGTGCACGGTAAAATGGGCTATCTTACCTGTACACAGAGGATATATAAAGTATACTGAATTGTGCTGCTATCATATACATGTTGTAACATATGTGTTAAAGATTTCATACCGGTCATTATAAAACTAGAGAAAGTGAGCAGGGGCTGAACCGACAATTAAAAACTTTAACGCAAATATTTAAAAAAAAACGTAAACGCAGATTTCTAAGTAATTTGACCTTGATCTTGGACATGGAATGAAAATATGGATGATGTTAAGGAAGTATATGAATTTAGAAATCAATCCAGCTTACGTTTTAGATATAATGGGTACCCGAAAACTGTAACGCAAATCCTACGGACGCAAATTTGTAAGTAATTTGACCTTGACACTGGACATGGCTGTGGTACGGAATGAAAATATGGAAGATGATAAGGAAGTATATAACGATTCAGGTGAATCCGGCTTACCCTTCCAGAGATAATGGGTACTCAAAAACTTTAACGTGGACGGACTAAAGACTAAAATGTTCGTAAGTGCAAAATTATGATAGTCTGTAAATTTCACATTAACATTGTTTTCTTGTAAACAATTATTGGATTTACATTTATTGAGCATAGGCTGCATATGCAGCCTATGCTCAATAAATGTAAATCCATCAATTTAAATTCATTGACCATCCTAAATTTGCGCTTGCGAAAGTTTTAGTCGTACGAAGTTTAGTGAAACGCCCCCTGATGATTTACACCGTGTACAAAGGCCATTGTAGATTTTGCAACTAACACATACAGAATAACATGGTATCAAACATGGTGACATGCTATAATTGATAGGACATTGCAAATACTTATCTTTGGAGCATGTCATACGAAACTGTATTAGTACGTACATGTGACATATTACAAGAGGAAGAACTGACCGATGGATTGTACATATATACTACGAATACCGATATGGCAGCACCTTAAAGCACACACGAATTCATTCATTCATTCGGCTTATATTTAAGGGTAGGAATTGACTCGAACACCTTCCATACCCAGTAGTACACACGAATAATACGATTTTCTTATATAGTCCATATACAAGGTGTATGAACACGTGGTTACAACAACAACAACACGTACTGAAACTTCCATAAGCACTCTGGTTCAAAGTACGTATTCTTATATGTTGTCCTTATTCTGTAACGGATTTTGATGAAATATGGCGCATCAAACGCGTCTTGTTAAGCTACATTTGGTGGTCTCGGTACTTTGGCCCAAACTACTGTCATTTTTGCGAACAATCGATGTCTACTGACACGCAAAAAACGACATAAGTATGTGCCGAACTCCCGGAACCACAAAATGCAGCTCATGAAGACGCGTTTGCTGCGCCATATCGATGGTCTAGTAACATAAGGTCGTAACTGCTATGCTTTAGCATAGCAGTTACGACCTTATGTTACTAGACCATCGATATGTCATCAAAATCCGTTGCCTAATCAAACACTACTAACTTTGGAGTGGATGCGCTTTCAACACTTTCATCCATTATTATTGTTGTTGTAGTAACCACGTGATCATGCACCTTGATATATCATAATCCTAGGCTATCTTTGAATGCAATGAAGCACTGAATCTATAAAGTATGTTCTTAACATGTTCAATGAAGAAAAATACGTGTCATGTATAGTTACAGTTAAATGTATATGTCCACTCAGTAGGCACAACATGTTCTTTATATCAGAGACATCATATGCGACATGTTCTGGCAAAATAAACATTAATTCACCATTACCCCAGGTACTGATTGGCATATTATACATTGTATATCAGACGTAACTTTCCACACTGATATCAGGGGCGAGATAACCGTGTTTCCTTAAATGTTAACGTTCATTACTATTTATACTCTGTATTTATTTTTTGATGTGCAATTATCATACTTATATATCATTTGTTCAGGTGACGCATTTAATTAGTATAAATAATTTAAAAAAAATACCATGCCTCATTTGCATGTGAAAATAGCCTGTTACAGACGCGCGTCATTATCAGTAAAATAAATATTACTAAATGATTATATCTATATAGCGGGCACTCGTTATCTTTAGAACTGGTGGAATAGTGACACAATAATACACTTATTTAATTCCTATAAAGATCATGGTATGCCTACTGAGTGGGCATGTACCTTTAAGTATCATGATAGCGATTTACCTGTCGTTATCGCTGACACGGGACACCAACATGCATATACCACGAGCATCACAGATATCCAATCACGAATCATGGTGGAAGTTTGCATGTTGATACTTGTAGTTACGTCGGCATTATATTACCAATGTGTGTTACATGTTTAAACCGTGACAATTTGGCCGAATTAGCTTCACATCCTTTGTAAATGGATTCGTATGTTGGGTGAAAATATCAGAGCAACTTTGGAAACAGATTTGCATTTTCTAAATGTTTGAACTGTTATCCGTGGACTGGCTTGTCTCTTATACATATAGTTTTAATATCCCGACCTCCTGTACGTCTGCATCGCACGTGGGAGAACGTATGTTCCTTTAAAGGTACATGCCCACCCAGTAGGCACAACATGTTGTTTATATCAGAGACATCATCTGGGACATTTTCTGGCAAAATAAACATTAATTCACCATTACCCCACGTATTGACTGCCATTGTTGTGCATTTTATATCAGACGTAGCTTTCCACATTGATATCAGGGGCGATAACCGTATTTCCTTAAAATGTTAACGGACATTACTATTTATTCTCTGTCTTTATTTTTCGATGTGCAATGATCTTACTTTATAATCTGTCGAAAATATTATTTTTTCAGGTGACGCATTTAATTAGTATAAATAATTAAAAATATCATGCCTCATTTGCAGATGAAAATAGCCTGATACCACCGCGAGTCACTATCAGTAAAATAAATATTACTAAATGCTTATATGTGTATAACGGGCACTCGTATTTTTATAACTGGCGGGATAGTGACACAATTATACACTTATTGTATTCCTATGAAGAACAGTTTGTGCCTACTGAGTGGGCATGTACCTTTAATTCAACATACTAGTACGTGCTAGGAAGTTTTTATGTTCACACAACAATATT